>CAUYSK010016085.1:0-61870 GCA_963575035.1 Avahi laniger | reverse complement strand
ATCCGTTGAAGGCACGGATGGAGGAAGGAAAGCTCCTGGGACGTGTTCACGCAGCATTCGTGACCCCTCCAGGATGGTAGATTTGTGGGTTTTCTTTTTTTCCTTTTTTACAATTTTTATTTATTTTTGTTATTATTTATTAGGGTCAGTGTTCAGACTAGGGGCAGGGTTAGGGGTAGGCCGAGTGTTAGGTTTGGGGTTAAGTTCAGGGTTAGGTGTAGCATTAGGGTTAGGGTTAGGGTTAGGGGTGGGGTTACGGTTAGCGTGAGCGTTCCGGTGTAGGTTAGTGGCAGTGTTACAGCAGAAATTGAGCGGGAATAGACTGAGACGCACACAGAAGTGTCCGTAAAACAGGTTTATACGCCGTCGGGCTCAGAGGTGGATTTTTCCTCCCAAATTGTGAGCCCCGAATAAAGAACATATCAGTCCTTTATAGGTTTTGCTTGGGGCACAGTTAATGAGTGAGGAAGTGGGCACAGTTACAATGCGGTCATTCTTCAGTGGGGGCAGGGTCCGGAGCAACCTTAGTTCCAGGTACAGAGTTCCTATGCAATGTCTTCCTGTCTCATCTCACCTTAGCGGGAGTTGTTGCAAGCGGTTTATAGCTGCTTAGGGAAGACAGTGGGGTAGAGCCCTGGCAGTGGAATTTTCCACTACAGAATCACACCGCTAGCCTAGTTTTCCAGCCTGTAGCTGGGCTTCTTGGCCTCCATAATCAGTCTCCCCTACGTACCTATATCATATCCTATTGTTTCTGACTCTCTGGAGAGCCCCAGTACAAGTGCCGAGGCTGAGGCCCCTGCTGCAGGTTTCTTTCTTTGGTACTCGAA
This sequence comes from Avahi laniger, assembly GCA_963575035.1. Lineage (NCBI taxonomy): Eukaryota > Metazoa > Chordata > Mammalia > Primates > Indriidae > Avahi > Avahi laniger. The sequence goes on along the minus strand of CAUYSK010016085.1, from coordinate 61,040 downwards.
GCCTCACCATAAAGCCCACGCGTGTAGGAAGAAAGACAAGAATTTTGGAAGCAGCCGCTGTGGGCATAGACAGCAATTCCTGTGTAGATTTGCCTACTGGGAGAGAAACTGTGGGTCCAAACGACACTACTGCTTCTTTTCTTTTTTGTAAATTTTAAAATCATGCTGTCTTTTCTCTATAGATGACTTCTTCCAGTCCTATTGCTTCAAATATCACCTAGACACGTTCAACCCATAACTTTATTTCTGGCCAGACCTGTTTTCTGAGTCTGAACTCACATACGGAAAGGTCTACTGGACGTCTCCACCCAGATGATATGGGCATATCTAAAATTTAATTCCCAGATTCTTCGAATTCCTGGTGTCCTTCGTCTCCCCCAACCCAGTACTGAGTCTTCTTCCTCCCAGTCCACCACTGCCACCGTCTCCCGTTGGCTTCACCACTGGGAAGTCACACCCTCTCCCCAACCGCCCTCCTCCCCAGCAATCCTGCAACACACGTGTACAAGTGCACACGCACACGCACGCATAGCTTCGCTCAACCCTCTCCCTCCCGCAGCTCACCCCAAACTCCCGCCATATTCCTTGGATTTCTGCACTTTCCTCCAAACCAGGAGAGTGGAAACACTTTCACTCCTGTCTCCCTATGATGCGTTTTCCACACAAGAGCCAGAATGATCTTAAAACGTAAATAAGCTGAGGTTGCTGCTTTCCAGAAACACTCCAATGCCTTCCATTGCAGTTGAGGGGATGCAAATTCTGTAACATAGCTTGCAAGACCCCCCACTTTGGTACTTAGGGGTGGGCCTTCTCTCAGGGCCCGGGAGACACCAGGCTTCCCTAGCCTCGGGGTCTTTGCAGACGCTGTTCCCTGTGCAGGGCCCTTCCCTTGCTCTTCCCCTTGCCGAGGACCATTGCTTCTTCAGGCCTCAGCTCGTGGGCGTGTGCAGCATTTGGGCCTGTGTCACTGGAGGGCTGACTTGCCATTTCTTCTCCTCTTTTCTCTTTTCTCCGGTGGCTCTTGCAGAGGCTTGGAGTCTCCTCAGTGTCACTCTGCTTCTCTCTCAGGTTCCAGGACTAACAGCAGGAATCCTAGGCCCCGCATCCATCCCCCCAGCCTGTTGCTGCCTCACAGGGTAGAACTCAAAGAGCTGCCCCTGCATCTAGCCTGTGGCAGAAGCCTCTGGTGGCAGCTCCCTCTGCCCTGTGCCCCATCCTTTAAGGAGCTGCCCGAAGCACAGCCTCACGTCCACTCCACTCCTTGTCCCTGCAGAGCCCCACACTCGGGGTCTGCAGGAGTGGGTCTGGGGTCGTCGAGGGTCTGCCAGAGAGGATCCAGATGTTTCCCCTGCAGGTTCTCAGTGTCGCCTTCTCAGCTCTGCCCTGTGCTCTAATGACATTCTATCCACTGTGGCTTTTCTAGAAACTGTCCAAATCCCACTCATAGTGTTGTTTCACGCATCTCAACCATCACTTTAGTGGATTTGGGGAAGATAGGGAGTACTGGGGTTCATCAGCCTGGAAATCATCGAGGCTGCCAAGATGTGCAGGTGCAGTTTGGGGGCTGCCTTCAGACGTCACTGCTGGGGGGCTGGAATCAATGGGGCTGAAAAATTGAAACTGGGTCTGTTTGGGACAATGTAGGATGTGCATAAGATTGTGTAGGAAGAAAGACCCAGGCTACAGGAGCTGGGATGAACAGGCGCTCCAGAGCGAGCTTTCTCGGGTTCCCCAGAGAAGAGCGATTCCTTCTGCAGGATGTCCCAAAAGTCTCCAAACGAAGGAACAATTTTGTAAAGCTTTGTAATGAATATTTTGTAAATAAAGGTACATTTAGCTACAATTTCCTGTTTTCTCTATGTATGGCGACTTTTGGGAACCCTGTAGATTTCTCAAGACATCCTCGAACTTTATCACCATCAGAAATTAATGTTTAACCACACATAAGGCTGAAAATGCAAGAAGAGGGAAACGTGTGGGTTCAGAGTTGCAAGCAGAGTGAGTGACCTGCCTGAGCACCCCTCAGCAGCCCCGGACGCTGCTGGACCCCACAGAGGAGAGGAGACCTGTGAGGAACTAGGACTCCCAGCAGGTAAGTCTCCGGCTTTGTACTTAATCAGATTGTAAGTGCTAGAGACAACACTGTCCCCTGACTCTGGCCCCACGGTACTGAATGTTTGCTTAAAGGTTAACTCGCCTGAGGAATGGGGCTTGCACCAGGCCCAGGGCTTTCTCTCGCGCTGGAGGCCGGCAGAGCTCTCGGCCCTGTGGGGACCATGTCCTTGGGTGCTCACCCAGAACACGCATGCGGTGAGGAGCTGGGAATGATTTCACAACGGCGGCTCAGGAGCTAATGCAGGTCACACGTGGATTCCACCACTCTCTTCCACGTACCACCAAGGTGGCATTGGCTATTTCATTCCCCTGAGCCTCTGTTTCTTCCTCTGTAAAGTGGAGATTTTTATAGTACCTACCTTGTCAGGTTCTTGTGAGGATTAAATTCCATAATTATGGAAAATGCCCAGCATATGGGAGGTGATTAATAAATACGGACACTTCCCTTATGTTCATAACATCTGTGGCTCTGTGGGGCTGCTCCCCTTTTGACAGATGGTGCAGTCCACTGACAGGTAAATTCGGCATCTGCCTACGTGGCGTGACTCGAGAATTAAAAGATCTGTCCTGCAGGCTTGCCATGCTGACTGCCCTTCCCTCAGAAGCTAGCGTGCTGGAGAAGCAACCATTGCTTTCCACCAGGTGTGAGGTAGAACAATGACTTCTGACGGCTCAGCTGCCTTGGGCTCTTTCTGGAAAGGCATTCACATTCTTCATCTCCCATATCATATCCCCGTTTCAAAAGCAAGCCAGCTAAGACAAGAGAGGTGAAAAAGATGGCACAAAATCTCACAGCTACTGGAAATGAACTAGAACTTAAATTATTTGTACTTCACAGTCTGGCACTTTCTCTCTGCATTTCTGGGAAAGTTGCATTTCTTAAGCACTTGCTGAGTCACAGGCACTGTACTAGGCTCACATGAAGGGTTCATCAGAGCCTCTTGGAGATGAGAAAGTAGGGTCTGGAGGGATGGAAGGGGGCGGGCAGGAATGTGGGAGGTGGGAAATGCTGGGGATGGATCACAGCTGGGAAGTGGGGAGTAGAGCTGGACCCAGCCGGGAAGGCTCTGGGCTTCCAAGATGGCTCAAGCTCGCAGCAGCCGCCATGCCCAGCCAAGGCTGGCATCGTCATCTGGGTGAGAATCCCCGTGAACAGCCCAGGACCCCACGGCTCCCAGTTCAGAGATGCTGTCAGCGGAGCCCTGGATGACTTATGAGCCCAAAAGGGAATGTGCCCTGAGGACACACCCTCAGACTGCTCTGGGTTAGCCTTGGTCCAGGATGACAAGTGCCCCTGCTGTTGCTGGGGTCAGTCACTCCAGCATTTAGCCTTGTTCGCTGGGCTTGCCTAGATGAAGGTACGGGACAGAAATGTCCGCATAGAACCTTCCACTCTGGAAGTCCTCACAAAGTGGATTTATGACATTTAGAAACTAGGAAAAGGTTGGCGCTGCTTAAAACCTAAACAACTTCCAGACTTTTAGAAATGTCTAAATAACATGTGAAGAGACATAACTTTCTACGTGCAATGCCGTCCCTGAGATTCGCTCCACCCCTGGTGTCCAAGAAAGAGGAGGGGCTCGAGAACATCACACAGGGATGACTGAGGAAGAGATGCGGAGTTCGCACATTTTAACAAGGTCAAATGAGTAATTGGCTCAGTAATTTAACCTGTTTTTATATAAAATGATAAACGGTTCACTCCACCAAGAACATAATTCAGTTCTAAACATGTATAGAACCTTAAATATTTAAAGGAAATCTTGGAACAACTATGGGGGAGAAATCAACAAATACACCATCATGGGGAAGATTTCAACACCTCTTCACCAATTATAGTAAACTGGATGATAATTTAGCAAACAAAAAGTTAGTAAAGATTTAGAAAATTTTAACAGCATGGGTAATAATCTTGGTTTGTTGGACATATATGGTATACTGTACCTAATAATTAGAAAATACACTTTCTTCTCAAGTGCACTTAAAACATCTACAAAATCTGAGGAAGTGTTAGGCTGTGATGCAAGTGTCAACGTCTATCAGAGAATTGCTATCACATCAGCATGTTCTCTGATCATAATTCAATTAATTAAATTAGAATTTAATAAAAAGATAAGCCGATATTGCTATACGTCTTGAAAATTTTTGAGAAGCTACTAACTCATGCAGTAAAGAAAAAATGTAACAGAAATTAAATTCTACTTTTAAATTACAAAAGTGCTACATATTAAAACTTAAATCATGTGTTGAAAATAGTACACAGAAAGCATATAGTTTTAAATGCTAATTTTAGAAAGTAAAAAGAGCCAAAAATTAATGAGACGGTCACTAACTAAAGATGTTAGAAAAAGCACAAGAGAATAAATCTAAAGATAATTGGGTGCAGGTAACAATAAAGATTAAGAGGATAAATCATTGAAAAAGAAAATAAAGGTAAAATAAGAAGGATCAGCAAAGCCAAAAAGTTCGTTTAAAAAAAATACAAGACTAATAGGATAAGATATACACAGTTCTGGCAAGATTAACTATAAATAAAAGTAAGGGGTAGTAAAAAATAACATTTAACATAGAACGAACATAATTGTAGACTCAGCCAAGTAAAAAGGTAATGAGTATGTAATTTTAAAAAACTTGTCATTAAATTAAAAAACATGATGAAATAAAATCAAATTGGGTTCAAGGAGAAATGGAAATTTTGATTACTCCTATAAAAAAATTGATTCCTTAAAATCCTTCCTTCAAAAATGAGGAAAGCGCGCAGATCATTTATGCCCGATTTCTAACACTCTTTAGGGATTGCGTAATTCCAAATTTCAAAGTTATGCAAATTGCTTCAAAGAATCCAAAAAGGAAGAATTATCCTCAGATCAATCTATAAGAACAGAGAATCTGACACTAAAACTTAGAGAAAGTCAATTTTAGAAAGGAAAACCACAATTTTACTCCTGAGATAGATGTAATAATTCTTTATAGAATGTTAGTGCACCATAGTTTTATGCCAGGAATGAAAAGATATTTGAAAATTACAAAATGTATTAATGTGATGCATCATAAGTAACAATTCAGATGAGGAAAACTATATGCTTTTCTCTTTTGCTGCAAAAAAGCATCAGATAAAATTAAACATCTGTTAATTATAAAAATACGAAGAAACCTTCTACTAAAGAATTTTCAAGAAAACCCTGTAATTAATAGTGAAATGTTAGAAGCATTCCTTTTACAGGCAATAAGATGTTCACTACCCTGCTTCTTTCACCATGTCCTGGGGCCCTAGAACAGTGCTGTGTATACATATAATCTTAAATTTTCTACTAGCCACATTTTTTTAAAGTTGTACTACAGTAGAAATAAAATATATGACACAACAGTTAAAGCGAAGTGTAGTCCTAAACTAAAATTGTGTTTAATGGAGGAGACTTTTACACTGCTTCGGTTTTTAGATTTAAATGTAACTTTATTAAATAGGATTACGCATTCCTTTCCTCAGTAGTACTAGCTGCACTTCAAGAGGTCAACGGCCACGTGCGGTTCCTGGCTAGGGCATGGGGCAACACAGTTCTAGACAGTACAATAAGGCAAGGAAGAAGAATAAAAACTAAAAGGACTAGAAAGAAACCGCATTGTCACAATTCACAGGCGATATAATTGTTTATGTGGATATCCTCCTGAATTAACGGAGAAATGACTAAAACTTTTAAGAGAATGTAGTTAGGTGTCCAGGAAAGAAATCAATATTTAAAACTCAATTGCAATTCTATACTTTAGCAATAAACAGTTACCTTCTTTGATTACTAATGAGAAATCTTTTTACATATTTATGAGAAATTGTTTCCATTTCTGACAAATACTTGTTATTCTATCAGGTTGTCTTTTTCTTATGAAAAAGCTCTTTTTGCACTGTAGATCTTAATCCATAATTAGCAATGTGCATTCTAAATACCTCCCTCTAGTTTGTAGGCTGTCTTTCCAGTTTCTATAGCTTGGAGAACAGGTATTCTTAATAATGCAGTCAAATTTGTCAATCTTTCATGATCATAAAAATATACTCCTTTGTTTTCTTGAAAAGTTTACCTTTCACAATTAAGGATTTAACCCATCAGGAACTAATCTTTTCTCTATTGATCTGCAACGCCACATCTGTCAATTTCCCATATTTCTGTGGGATTTTCTTCCAGGCTCTCGATTCTGTTTAACTGCTCAGATGTCTGTCCCTACATCAAATATACATTTTTACAGCATCATCCATCTTGGTAACTGTAGAGCAAGATTCCTTGCAATATTCTTTCTCTGGAGTATACTGGCCATTCTAAGACTTTTGTTTTCTGTTTATATTTGAGAGTCAAAGATCCATTCAGAATTTGGTTCAGAATGGTACTGAATCTGTTAATCAGTTTCAGGAAAATCAAAATATTTATAACATTGAGCATTCCTGTCCATGAATAGACATTTATTTTCATTTACCTAGGTCTTCTTTAACATCTTTCCATAAAATTTTATAAGTTTCTTAATGCCAGCCTTGCACATCTTTAGTTAGATTTCGTTAGATCCATCCCTACTGTTTTGTTCCTAATATTAATCTTAACTTGTCATCCTTGCACATAGGCAGAAGAGCATCTGCCCAGAGTGACACCTCATCACTGGCAAAGGCAGATCTAAGCCAGAATCTGAAGCCCACTGTCTCGACACTGCACTGTGTCTTCTCCTTTCTGCCTTGCAAGTAAATCTCAGCTCTGTCTACTCTTTCCCACCCTTGCCCATCCAAGCCGCAATTTCCAGTCCAAGCCACAGCTGCAGTGATTGCTCAACACCCAGCTTAGACACATCTGTGCTCTGCTCCAAACCTCCCGGTGGCTTTACTTTCCTCCACACGTGCGAGCCTCCTCCTGGGCTGTGCCTCTTCGTGTACTCGGCAGTGCAGGCACAGGAGGCCGCTGCAGGTTTCTATTTATTCTCTCACCACCCACCCTGTCACCTGCCCATCCTGTAAAGCGACACAGCATGTGGACCCCACTCTGCCCAGCACAAGCTGGCCCAGGGCTGGGGAGCACGGGGACATGCCCTTCTGGACATGGATCAGCTATGTGACTTTCAGCAAGTTCCCCAGTCTCTGCTTCCTCCCATCTGTAAAATGGGGTTGAAAATAAAGGAGCCCTGAGGGGCTGTGTGGAACTTTGCCAGGCATCATTGTGGCTGCTCTTTCACTGCCTCTTCTCAGGGCCCCCCAGGGCTCCCCGCCTGGGTGCCCTACGTGCCCCTCCTTGTGTGTAGCCCCGACACATTCATTTGCCTGTGTTTCGCAGGAGCTTGCTCTGGGCAAGCCATGCGCTGGGTGAGGGACATCGCCCCACTGGGGCCTGCGATCAGGCACCCCACCTTGGCGCTGAGCTCCCGGATAGTCTTCCTGGACCAGGGCCCGGGCCCTTCCTCATGGGCACATCTCCAAGACCCAGAGATTTCAGCTCGGGAGGTGTCTCTCTGTCCAGCTGGATGCTCTCAGGGCCAGGGCTGCCTCTCCTCTGTGGTTGTGGCTGATGTCACAGTGTTTGGGGAATGAACCATCGTCCTGTTGGCCCCTGACTGCCCCTGGGGTGGTGACGCCTGGGCAGCTCCCATCTTGCAGTCTGCGCAGATGGGGCCTAATCTCCTTACTGCTTCCATTGTCCATGTGGCTGCTGCCTGTGAGGCCCAGGCCCGGCTACAGCGGGAGCTGCTTATGCACGGGCTGGGCCCAGGGGCCCCTCCCCAGCCCCACCCACCTGGCAGCTCCCTGCCCTACAGCCCCTGCCCTCCTGGCATGCCCTGCTGCCTTGGAAGCCTCTGCATGGTCCCAGCTCTGTGGGGTCTCTGCCCCACAAGGGTAGTTGCTCCTTTGAAAAGACGCTGCGTAAGTCAGAGGATGGATGCTCTCTGTGGGGGACTCCTGGGTCTGGACTTCACCACAGGCCCTGGATGTGGCCGGGGCGGGGGGGGCGGGGTGCGGTGCACACGAGTATGTGTGTGCATGGTATGTGTGCACGTATGTGTGCGTGTGCCATTGTGCACACCTGTGTGTGTGCATGCAGGAGTGTGCACGTGCATATGGCCGGGGCAGAGGCACCTCATGTTGCCCATCATCTGAGTAGACCCCGTTCTCCTGCTTCCTTGTCTGTGGGGCCCAGGCCCCTGTCCTAGGTTCATGCAGCTCTGTGCACGCTGTCAGGGAGGAACGGAATCCTGCCCCTCGTGTTCACGCATCAGCCGGGCAGGGGAGGGGCGCGCTCCTTCCTGTTACTACCAGCAGGGTGGAGGGGAGATGCGGCCCAAGCCATGTTTTGGATGCCGGTGGGCATAAGGGTAACAGAACAGAACCCTGAATGAGATGAACCAGGTTCAACTCCTCTTTGGGCTCTCTTCGCAGATGGCACGGCACCGGAGCCCCCGTGTGGGGCGGGGTCCTAACAGCCCCTCACAGAGGGAGCCTGCCCGGAGGGAGTGCCCCTCGCATGCTGTGCAGGCCCCTGCTTCTCCCCTGGACCGGAGCCTGGGCTTTCTCAGCGTTGCTGGGAGAGTGCGGGGAGCACTGCCTGAGTCTGGGTCCCACACAGTGCCCGGGAACACAGGGCACATTTCCCCCGGCTTCCCCCAGCCTGCTGCTTCTCTCCATCCTGCGAGGCGCACGCCCGTGGGGGCGGGGGCGGGGAGGTGGAGGATGCTGCTGGGTAAATAATGCACAGCCAGCGCTCTGATTGGCTTCGGGGCGGCGGACACTTTGTCTACATAAATGGCAATCACATCCTCTGTGCCTTTTAACTGTCACTGAGGGAGCAGAGAGAAGAGGACAGAGAGCAAGCACCTCCCTGCTGCCTGTGAGTACTGCTTTGTCCTCAGGGCTCGGGCCAGACTCCAGCACCAGCTCCCAGGTGGCAGGACCTGGGTCTGGGCCGGGTGGTCTGCCGGTGATTCTGGCTGTGCAATTTCCCCTCCTTCAAGGGGGAAGGAGGGCTCTCCCGACTGGGACAGCTCAGTGTCCCGTGGGGCAGCTGGCGGGGGTGCTGCAGGAACTTTTCTAGAAGATAGGCACCAACCTAGGTCAGTCTGCTTTTTTGTGCCATCTCCAAGCAACAAGTAGTCAGTCAAAGAATCAGAAACTTCTGATTGTTTTTAGCCTGTGTTCCTTGAGCCACGAAAGCAACATAACCAAGTGAGTGGAAATTATTTTCCAGACCTGCTCGTGTGCTCGTAGAGCCTGCGGAGGCCACATGATGGGGAGGGAAGGGCGGGGGCCAAGCCACCCCACAGCCCGGGTCACACAACTCCCTGGCCCACGCCCTCTCCCTCAGCGGGCACGGGGGTGGGGGTGAGGGGCAACAAACAGCATCTTCCCCCAAGGTGTGGGGAAAATCAGGTCTGATTCTATAAAGGGCCAGGCACACAGTAGGTGCTCAATAAATGGGAGCTGTATTAAGAATGAGCATAGGTAGGAAAGAGCAAGGGCACTGAAAATGCTGCCAAGTGGTCTGCTGCATCCTCAGTAGCTTGTTTTCTCCAGTTTCCAAGGAAAAAGGGCCCAAGAGCTCAGCTCATTGCAGATGACTTCTCATTCCAATAAGCAGCGCCTACCCTCTGAAAGGTGACAATTGCAGCATAAACGCTGGCCCTCTTTGGCTTTGTCAAGAGTGCCAGAGACAGATGTACTCCTTTCCTTGGGGACGCCCGAGCCCTGGATGGCAGCCTGGGAGTCCCAGGTGAGGGCAGCAGGTCCTGGAACAGTGACGGCGTCGCAGGGGCAGGGGTGTGGCTGTCTTCTTCTCTCCTGGGCGCACGGAGAACGGGCCTCTGCACACAGCCAGTGTGACTGAAATAATTAAAATAAGACAAACCCCCTTCAAACCCTCATGCATCCAAAGAAATAGCCTGGGGGTTAGTTACATTTGTTTTCTCCTCTTCACGACGCTGATTATTCTGAAGATTTTACCCTGTCCTCTTGGAAACCCAACTTGAGGGGGCTGGTTTGGGGAAAGGCTCTAGGAAAACTAGACTCCCTGGATATTTCAGAAGAGCGGTCCTGTTTTTCTTGGTGCTCATCAGCATTTCTGGAGGAAGATGCCGGGGAGCAAATGGCACCTCCCAGGCACGTGGACCCAGCAGGCAGCACAGGCCCTGGTAGAAAGGTTAAAATCCCGCTGCGTTCTGAGGGGTGGCTCAGGGTCCTCATAAATGCCAGGACCCGGGCAAAAGGGAAAAGGTCTGGTCTTCTGGTTTGGACAGGCAAGGTTATAAAAGCCACCTTGGAGCTGCGTGGGCTTAGACAAGCTACCTGCTTCCCTGAGCCCATGTCCTCATTTCCCAAGAAAGTGTAACTCTGCCGCTGTGCAGAGCAGATGTCCAGATTGAGAGGATCTGGGTGAAGTGCTTCAACCAGGGCCCTGGGGCCAGTAACTAGTCAACGGTTATTTTATTTTGGAGGAGGTGAGGGAGAGGCGCTTCTCTTGGGACACAGGATAGCGGAGTTGTTTAGCTCCTGCCTGTTTCTGTTGGGATCAGCCCAGGGGGGGAGGCAGACGTGCGCCTGTCAGCAGCGCCGGCCCGAAGCCCGTCCTCCTGCTCTGTGTGCAGAGAACGGGCAGGAGCCCTGGGCAGCACTCTGGGTTGCAGACGCTTCTTCCCCAGGCCTGGCGGGAGCCGACAGTGCAGAGCACACGGACGCCGGGCCGTAGGAGTGATGGGAAGAGGCTGACTTCAAAACGCCGGCACCCACACCCTCCGTCGGTGGTTGTGTGGCCGTGGTCAGTTCAACAGCAATAATAATACTCACCTTACAGGGTTGTGAGAGTGTCCAGTAAAATAACACATACCAAGTGCTTCCCAGAAGGTTAGGCAACACTGATTCGTGTCTTTTCCTGGACAATAGAATGCGGCAATCAAGTGTCGACGTATTGTCGGGATTTGACTTGGGGGAGGCTCAAGTGCAGGCTCCTTAGCAACACCGGGCGAGAGGCCAGCAACTGTTCAGTAGGAGGGATAATGCAGAGTTCACGATGAATTGACAAGTCAATATTTACCACTGAACTGGTTCATGAAAAAAAGCGAGACTCCCCAAAGAGTGTGCCAAAGCTTACTAAATAGAGTCACGGTGCCAGGTGTCCTGTATTTATAATGGACAATAAAGCAATATGTGACATAGTCCCAGGATATTATGACTATTATGAAAAGGAGCAACCAGCTAGAATGTAATTTGAATAGTCTCATGTCTATAGGAAAAGGCAGATGGTGGTGACCTTTTGTGAACTATTAACATGATTTCAAGAGCATCAGAAAAAGGGGGGAAGAATTGAGGCAAAAATAAGGGCAAACAATTTTTTAAGGCAGTAGGAGGGTGTGTTCCATCTAAGAGAAGTCTCCTCTGGAATAACCCTAAAATAAAATGAAAACAAAGGAGAAAAGTTAAAATTAAAATTATTCTTTGGTTCTTATATAAACCTTTAAAAATAGCAAACATGAATGAAAGTAATAAAATTTGAATAATAAAAGCTAACAGAGATGAGGTGTTCGTGGTCACCATGCTTTGATGATGGGTGACATCTCTGTATCTTTCTAGTTTTTCTGGAAGCAATCGGCAACACAGAAAAAGAACTGCACAGCTCACACCTCTTAAGTCCATTCAGGAATTAACATATTTGAGGAACAGACTCAACAGGTGTGACCTGTGTCATGATGGTGTCGTTCATTGCCGTCTAGTCATGGCAGTGCTAGTCATGACAGCAACAGCTGACAGGACAAGGAGGTGTCCTAGTGACCCTGTGAAATCCGCTCAGCGGGTCTTGCTAAGGGCAGATGGGGCTTGTGCTGATGTAGTTGCGCACGTTGCAATGAGGCACGCAGCGAAGCGGCAGGTGGAGAAGGAACCCAGATAACATGTGTGTCCCCACTGTAACTATCTGAATTGTTTATGGTCAGGACTAAATTGAAGTAATATCAGTGAGTTTAATGCTCCTGATGTTCTTTTTTCATCTTTCAAAATTGCTCAAGTTACGGATTTTTCCAGTCAGCGTTAACTTAGGTCACAGCGTGGTGACAGAAATGTGAGTGGAAATAGTAGCATTTTCCCATGGGAGCAAAACTGAAAACCAAGACATAAACTTCTCTGTGGCTCCTTTCCATGGAGAACTGTTGGCCAAGATAAGACTCAGATGAGGCATTGCTTTTTACACAGCCAGTGAATAAGAAAGAGCCTTGCGAAGCTCCTTCCTTTTTCACATCAGCCAAGGAGTAAGGTTTTCCCTGGGATTTTGATCTTTGTCTATTGCGAAAATTTTCTCCTATTTGTCTCATGCTGCTGTGGGTGTTCCTATTGCAGCCAAATGACCTGGCCAGCTCGGGAGAAGAGGCTCCTCCCTTTCTTTCCATAATGATAATCATTAGATGCAGGTTTGCAGTCCAAAGTGCTTTCTGCCTGCATCTTCTCACTGCCCGGTTTTACATGTGAGCACACTTGGACTCAGGGAAGCCAAGATGTCAGCCGGCAGCTGCACAGACTCCCGCAGCAGAGGTAGGACTCAGGCCCGTTTCCTCTGAACCCCAATTCACTGTTCTTTCTACTCTCCATGGCTAAGAAGAAGAAGACTATCTCGTGGAAGTGAAATATCAAAAGTTTGCTACTCTCAATTGCAGCCTGCTTGACTGGGCAGGGATGTTCTCCCACCAGACAACACTGGCCAGAGAGCAGGAGGCTTCCTGGGTGGGGCAGGGACAGCCCCATGCTGGGACCCTGGCAGGACTTCCTCTCTACACAGCCACTCCCTTCCGGTGCTAGACTCAGTCCCTCCTGAATTGGCATGGGGTATGGAGAGTGAAGTGATACGTTTCGAGCATCTACCTTGTAAGTTATCTGGTACTCTCTTCACTATCGTGTGTGGTGCTTAGTACGGCGGCCACGGTACACACTGAAAGTGGAGATGCATTTACGTGCTGAAATCTAGCCCACAATGTGAGGGTAACAGGAGGTGGGGCCTTTGGGGAGAGATTAGGGCATGGAGGCAGAGCCCTCATGAATGGATTAGTGCCCTTATAAAGAGACCCCAGAGTGACCACTCACCCCTTCCACCATGTGAGGACACAGGGAGAAGGAGCTGTCTGTGAGGAACGAGCCTCACCAGACACCGAATCTGCTGGTGCCTTAGTCTTGGACTTCCAGCCACCAGAACTTCGAGAAATCAGTGTCTGTTGTTTATAAGCCACTCAGTCCAGGGTACTGTATCACAGCTGCCCAAACAGACTATGCCAGGGGTTTGGCGAGCTCAGCGTGCTCAGCCTTGGTCACACCTCTGGCAGACAGCTGCCCAGCCCATCCTCTCCCACTTCCCATTTGCGAGGCAGGGGAACTCTAAGCATCCTAAAGTTACTTCATGCTTTTCTCAGGGATGTCAACAACCCACAGGCGTCTGGTCACCTCGGTGAGGTATGCTCTGTGCCCGTGTTTGCGCCCAGGCGTTCTCTCCAGTGCCTTTGGGAGCCAGACTGTCCGGGTTCAGCCGTGGACCTGACATGATACGGTAGAGTAGAGTCTTGGTCAAGTCATGTAGCTCCTCTGCACCTCAGCCTTGCCGTCTGTTAAAGGGGGAAATAGCCCTTGACGAGGTTATGAAGATTAAATATGAGAACATGTGAGAAGAGCCTAACGTAGTCCCTGGCACATGTAAGTTCACAGAAACGTCAGCACTTTGTAAAGCAATGAGAGTATTCCTATTTAAACAAGAACACCCAGATTTACGTAGAAGTGGTGGTATGAGTATAAGAATGTGGTAAGGGGGTGCATGTGGTGGGGAAGTAGGCGGTCCCCTGGCTTAATTACATGAATTATAAATAGGGACACTTTGGCATAAAGGACAAAGAAAATGTGGGTTCTGCCTTTGCTTTGCTGCAGCCGGCTTCACACCTGGGACCGCCTTGCGCATCTCTGGGTTCCAGAGTCCTCCTCCGTAGAGTGAGGAGAGTGCAGCACCTACCTAATAAAGCACGAAATGAGTTACGACGTCAATCCATCGTGGGTCTTTCTGCCAACAGATCTCCTCTCTCTCCCCATCGTGACCTCACAGACGGTGCTGTGTGTGCCCCAGGATGCCTGGTTTCTGGCAGGGTTTTGCCAGTGGGAGGTCTGGTGGGAGGCTGGAGGGCAGAGGTGCTGCCCTCTTCGTGACACCGACTGAGTCTCCCCCTTGGTGCCCACTCCCCTTGCAAGACTGACCAGGTGGCAGCTTTACAGAGATGGCCTGGACCCTGGCTCTGGGAGCACAGTCTGCCCCGTCCCTCCAGTCTAGGGGTGGGAGTGGGGCATAGAGGCCCAGGGAGCTGAACTGACCTTCCTTGGTTGCCTAAGGCCGCCCAGCTAACAAGGGGTGGAGCTAAGATGGAAACCGAGGACGCAGGACGAAGAGTCCACTCTCTCTCCTGTGCCACCGCCGAGAACACTTTCCATCTGCGCTGCTGCCATATCGACCTTTTCCGTCCACGTGCGGGAGTCTGTCAAGTTTCTGTCTTTGTAGTTTGTAAAGCTCACGTGCTGAGGGCCTTAGCGACATAGGATCTTCGTGTGGGATTGACATTCTGAAGGACTCCACAGGAGCCTGAGGTCAAGCGTGTGGGGTCGTTGGCTTTGAGGACAACAGTCCCCAAGAAAGCGGCTGTGTGTGCAAAGAGCCCGAGCACTGGGCTCATGCTAGGTCCCTGACTGTCGTCTCACCAGAGAACCGGATGAGTCAGTCAGCGCCGTCCGAGTGTCACAGACCAACAGAAACAAGCTGCAAGATGGGGTTTCCATTTTGTAGCAGATGATCTCGAGAGCCCCGGGAGAGGAGCGAGGCGAGACCGTGTCACAGACGGAGGGGCGGGAGGAGGGGGAGCTGGCCTCGAACACCCCAACAGGAGGCACTTCTGCTCAGTTAATAATTTTCTTTTTTACTTTTTAAAAAAATTTATAGACTTCCATAGCAATTTCAGGTTTACAGAAAAATTGAGTGGAAAGTGGAAGAGTTCCTGTTTTCCCCTCTTCCTCACCACATTTTCCCTATTATTAATAAAAACGTTTTTGCTGAACACCGACTCTGCGTCCGGCACTCACCGTGTGATCCCATTTAATCTTCGCAGCAGCGCCGGAAGGGAGGTGTTTTCATGCACTTTTTTGCTTTCGCAGAGGCTGTGAAGGAGCCTCAGGAAGGTGGAGGTTGAAGGTCGCACGGTAACTGAAAGAGGTGACCTTGACCTCGGGTCTGCCTGACGCTTGGTGGCGTGCCAAAGGCCTCTCGAGCGCAGATTTTGATTGTTTGTGTGCGTCACTGTCACCAACAAAGTGTTTACCCAGAGCTCCTTGGTAGCATGCTGTTTAACCAGCGCCTTAAGAGTTAAAAGAGAACTTACGGGGTTTTTTTTTTTTTTTGAGGCAAATTATCAGTCATTTTTCCTGTCATTAGAAAGCTCTCATGGCTAGAAATTTCTGTATTGTCTTAGTTGGAAACATTTCTCCTACTGGGTTTTTTTTAATGCTCTTTGAACCTACAGAGAAAATGTTCAAGAAACCAGTCAATTCAGGGGAAAGTCAGTCAGTTCGTTTTGTGCCTAGGTTTATAATATATGCTTGAGGGGAAAAGAGAGAGACAGGGCCTCAGTCCCAGAGGGCTGAGTGTTTTTTGAAACATTATGGTTCATTGTTTTCTGGAATTGTATATTAAAGAAAAGTCAACACAGCTTTTTCATCAAGATAGAAAATGAAAGAAAGAAAGATTGAATAAAGACTCCAGTGCCCCAGGGTCTGAAGCAGCACCGTGTCTCGCGTGCACGAACAGGACGGCAGCACAGCGCTGCGTGCTGTCCCCAGCCTCGACACATAGGAACTGACTCACGCACAGCGGGGCGTAGCTGGTCCTGGCAGGGTCAGGTTTGTGTCACTGGCAAATTCTGCACCGAGGTTCCACGGAGGCTGGATTCCTCTTCCCCACTCCCTACCCATAGAAACGTCATCCAGGGGGCTGGCTTCTGGCCAGATGGCTGCGGCAGGAGCCCGAGGGTGCAATCCCAGCGCCCAGGCTGTGGAAACTGAGCCGAGTACTGAGAGTCCTGAGGCTGGAGGCTTGGAAGGAACTGAGACCCGAGAGGCCACAGGCGGAAGCGGGTCAGGATTCCTTGGTGGGAGGGGGCTGTGGTTCCTGAGCCACTACTACCTCCTGTGACCCTTTTTTTGTGGCAGATATGTGACGGGCTGTCGGTTTGGGCTGTCTTAAAGGCAGAGAGTAGGGTCCAACATAGTATATTATAGAAATAAAATGTTTAGAGGACCAAAGATCATTCATTCATTTATTCATTCATCATTCAGCAAACATTCAGTGCTCACTGTGGTCTAGAACCTGTGACTGGTCCCAAGAATCCAAAAATAACTAAGTTGAGGTTGGAGAAGCCCAGAGTTAGCAAAGGACATCAGTGTGAAAAGTTACCAAAAACCAACCCTATGGTCCGTCAGGAGATCTGAGGGTGTTCAGGGGGTTCATATCTTCTTGAAGCATGTGGGGTTAGAGATGAGCTGTGGCTGTCACTCACGCGGAAGACATCGAGCCAGAGATCCAGGAAGGCGGCCGGCTGGCTGTGACCAGCCGGGCCGCGTGTGAAGTACTGTGCTGTGCTCCTCTGCCGACACTGATCAGACTACGTCAGCAGAAACCGTCTCAGGGGCCTGGAGAGGCATCGGCCACAGCCTTTATCACAGTCTCCATCTTCCAGCTAATATTTGCCCAGCTTGGGGGCATGAAATATCAAACAGCTACAAAATGAGTACGAGATTCTCTGTGGCTTTGCGCTAAGAGCTTTCCGAAAAGGTCTTTGTGGGGAATAATCTGCAAGTAAATGACACAGACTGGTTCATAAAATAATAGCCAGGTCTTATTTTACACTTTCAGAGTATTTCTTTTGGAGGATGTGATATGTGTTCGTCTGTTTTCTCCAGAGACACCAGCTTTGGGCACAGCACCGTCACTTGGAGCTGGTCCCCGAGAAGCCGAGCATCGTTCTTACCCTGGCACGGCTCCGGGTTGCCACATGGCACGTGCGGCTCCCCAGCAGGGCACATGGAGATCGCTAGAATATTTGCTTTAAAAGCAACTTGTAATAGTCACACGCAAGATATAAATCATAAAGAAAAGATCATGAGATTTCACAACATAAATATTGAAGTTCTTATAGATCAGAATAAAATGGTAAGCAAAATAAGGTCAAACAAAAATGAGGGAAATGTCCACAAAACATGTCAGACATAAGGATGGAAGTATCGATATTTAGAACCCTCGCAACAAAATAAGAAAGTACCTGACGCCCTCGTGGGAAAGAATGCAGTGAGCAAGCCAGCTGTAAAAGAAGAAATCCAAATGGCAAAGAAACATGAAAGAACTGTTTAATCTCATTAATAGAAGTACCACAGAATCATTAATTCTTATTAGACTGGTAAAGCTTAAAACGAACATTCAAACCCAGTGTCGTTCCTACCTCATTCAGAGGTAGAAGGCGGCCTCGACTTGGGACCTGGGTGGCTGTCAGGGCGTGTGGGTCACTGCCTGGGTGGCCCTGCCCATCGCTAGCTTGGAGTCCCTGTCCTCTAGTGCGGAGGTTGCAAGGTTTGCCAACTGCATTGTTTTGTCTCTCTTTGCAGTTTTCACTCCGCCCAGCTGCCATGAATTCCAGTGAATTCCGAAGGAGAGGGAAGGAGATGGTGGATTACGTGGCTAACTACATGGAAGGCATCGAGAGTCGCCAGGTCTACCCCGATGTGGAGCCTGGCTACCTGCGGCCCCTTATCCCTGCCGCCGCCCCCCAGGAGCCAGACACGTTTGAAGACATCATCAACGACGTTGAGAAGATAATCATGCCGGGGGTACGTGAGTGCCTGGGGGCAGAGCACAGCAGGGCTGGGCACTGGGCTGGTCACAAGCATTAGCTCAGGAATCCTCACCGCAGCCAGGTTGCAGAGAGACTTGTGTCGTTTCTATTTCACAGGTGAGGCCACCGTGGGCCACCTTAGGTCACACAGCTGGTTAATGGTGGAGCCAGGATTCCAACCCCCATCACGTCGGCTCCTAGGGTGGCCAGCGCTCTTCCCCTGCGGTCCCCGGAGGCCCAGCCCCTGCCCCAAGACACCTGTTACCTAGAGTGCATCATCATCTGCAGGTGGGAGGAAATCGGCCCCTGCTGCCTGGTTTCAAATGAGTTAATTGTTCCAAATAAAGCATACTCCTCCCATCCTTGTGCTTAGCAAGGGTAAATCTCATGTATGGGAGAAACGTTTTATTTATTTTATTTGAGAGGAGGCAGTGTGGTATTCCTTCTCCCCAGAGGCTGACTACCGAGTTAAGCCTCTTTCTCTGAAGCCAGGGAGTTGCAGCTCAGCACGAGGTGCACAGAGGGGCCCCCAACACAAACAGGACCTGGCGCCATGCCTGGTCCTCACTCAGAGGGAC
This sequence comes from Avahi laniger, assembly GCA_963575035.1. NCBI lineage: Eukaryota > Metazoa > Chordata > Mammalia > Primates > Indriidae > Avahi > Avahi laniger. The sequence continues at coordinate 42,453 of CAUYSK010016085.1, read as the reverse complement.
TTCACTTTGGCTCTGTGCTTCTGCAATGAGATTTTCTCTGATAAAGAGTTCGCCTAAAGGCCTGTCCATTAACGGGTCTCCCTGAGGTCTAGCCTGGCTGATCCGGCTTCCAGACCAGGGCCCACGAGGGTGGTCAAACCTGCCCTTTGTCGCAGCCACATCAGCCTTGGCTGACGATGCACAAGGCCACTCAGCCGGGCTGGATCGGCCGGTCGTCTCGCCGTCCCATGCTTTGGTGGTGGCAAGGACGATGAAAACGGGCACCGACAGTCACAGGAGGGGGATCTGGGGCCATCAAGGCCCCCTCCCTCATTTTATGGCAGATCGCTGAGGCCTTGAGCAGGCGACTGGTCAGCCAGGCGACAGGGCACTGACCCTGGGTGGCGTTTGGCCGCAGGCCCGCGAGCTCGGCAGCCAGTTCCTCAGCAGCAGCGAGCCTCTCTCATCACATGGCTCCTGTCTCGTCTTCCCAGGGGGTTTTCACTTGGCATTTGTGGTTCGAGTGGAGAACAGGACTCCTGTGCGTGCCTAGAAGTTGTGCAAATACACTAAGCTGTCCAGCATAAAATCCTCTGTTGGGGACATGTGGTTAAATGTCAGGCGGGAAGTGTGGGAGGCGGGGAAATTTAAAGTCCCCTGCTCCATTATGTGGGGGTATTCACTGCACAGAGCTGAGCAGGGAGACCGCAGGCTCTGGGGCAGGCTCCCTGGGTGCTCGCTGCGTGATCGCGGGAAAGCCAGGTAGGCCCTGTGTGCCCGTGCGCACGTGTAGCAGTGCAGGACGCCCTGTCGCCAACGTCGCAGTGGAGGAGCCGTGCGGAGTGAAGTGAAGGAGCATGTCCCCAACCAACGGTGGCTCTTGCCCTTTCCCAGGGGCAGGTGGGGGGGGCCTCCGGGACTGAAGGGAGAGCCAGGCCCAGGGCCACGCTCTTACTCTCTGGGCCTGGGCACTTTTGCCTTCGTGGGCCCCTTCCTTCCTAGGAATATGAAAGATTATATTTTACCAATGTATTGGCAGAAAGATGAGAGTACATGAATATTGCAGATTTTTTTTTGCCTTGAAAGTTCACTTTTTTCTTCTGATTTTAAAAGAAATCCAAACATTTCCCAGCCGCTAAGAGTCCTGTGGGCCCTGAGCCTGCCGTGCTGAGTGTGTCATTCAGCCCGCACCGCTTCTCTGTCTCTGGCGTCTCCCCCCCACACCCCCAGCACCGCCCTCTGCCCACCCCGCACCCTGGCACACCTGAGGGAGTACTCATGCTGGGGATTGGGCGATATATGCATAATAACTAGCATTATCAAGAAAGTAACGTTTGCGTGTTTGCCCAGCCTGTGAAACAGCAGCGTCTTAGCCCAGGCTGCCGTAACAAAGTACGCAGACCGGGCCTTAAAGAGCAGACACTGATTCCTCACAGTTCTGGAGCTCTGGAGGCTGGAAGTCCGAGCTCCAGGTGTTGGGCTCAGGTGAGGGCCCCCTTCCTGGTTTACAGACAGCAGAGTCTCGCTGCAGCCGCATGTAGCACAGAGAGAGTTAGCTCAGTCTCCTCTTACTGGGGCACCGATCCCACCAGGGGGGCTCCACCGTCGTGACATCTCACCACCCAAGGACTCGACCTCCTGATACCATCGCTTTGGGGATAGGATTTCAACATATGAATTGGGGGGGACACAAACTTTCATTCTATAGCAACCAGGGATGTCAGAACATGTCCACAGCCATGGGCTGCGAGGTAGGCCTGGCATTCTGCGTGTCAGAGCTGGAAGACACACCGGAGCACTTGCTTCCATTTTACCTGAGCGGACGATGGAGCCCCGAGAGGCGCCAGTTGCCCGAGGTAACCCAGCAAATCCAAGTTCCTGCCAGACTTGCAGTCTGGGGGCACTTCTGCCACCATGCAGCTCACACATGCAGGATGGAAAGGGAGCAAAGAGGGGCAGATCAGGAGTGGGACAAGGTCTCTTGGACACCGGGACATGGTTTCAGCCCCCAAGGGGTATCTGAATGACAATCGTAGTACCTTCTCCCTGCACTGGGGGCTGGGTTGTCCTAAAGCCTGGGTTCTGTTCTCACATGTCAGGCATGTTATCGGCAAGAACAAATTAAAGAGGCAAAGCTCGGGCTACACCCCCTCCTTCTCGGACCTCCCAATCTTCTTCCCAAACTCTGAGACGTTCCAAGCTGGTCCCTTTAACCACTGCAAGCCTTCCCAGCTTGTGGCTTGTGGAACTCTGGGTCCCCATCTGGATGTGCACCCACACCCCTCACCTCCTGACAGCCTGGCTCCTGGCACTCTCTGTCCCCAAGTGTCCCGCACTGAGCTGTTCACTGTCCCTTTGCATCTCCTCCCCTGGTGCACCACGAGCTCTTCCTCCGCACCTCACCCAGAGTGTGGCACAGGGCAAGCATCCACTCCTTGTGGGCTGGAGAAGGGTGGGCAGCCCGCACCCGGGACAGGAGGGTGGGGACAGCGGCAAGGTGGGGCACCAGAGGAGCGAGGGCTAGGGGTGACGGAGCTGCCTGGCCGCAGGGGCGGCTCATCCAGGAGAGCTGGGGCGGCAGAAAGACCAGATGGGTGTTTGGGGCTTGACTGAAGACAGTTTGACAAAGAGGCTCTTGTTTTTTTTTTTTTTTAAACACAGACTTTATTTTTTAGAGGTGTTTTTGGAAAACCAAGCTTTTAACACAAAGAGCTTGGCCTGGGGGGAAGCACTTTCGCTGATGAGGCCTCCTAACAAAAACTTGAAACACGTGTCGTTTTTAGAAACCTCATTTGTTTTGGCAAATGATGATTTCCCCCTTGATTTTAGGGATGTAATTTCCTTCTGAGCCAGCAAATATGTTCCAGTATTTTAAAAAAGGCATCTGTCTAAAGCATGTATCACAGTAAGGTGATATGTAAACGTTCCAAAGTAAAGGGAGGAAGGTGCGGGGTGGCTGACATTTGGGGAACTGCACTAACCCCTGCTGGGGTCTGGACGCAGCCAGTGGGCTGGGCCCTCAGGGCACCTGCGTCCCCGCCCTCGTGGGGCCGGGCTTCCCTCACTCCTGACTGCTCCGTCCTCCCGCACAGGTGACCCACTGGCACAGCCCCTACTTCTTCGCCTACTTCCCCACGGCCAGCTCGTACCCAGCCATGCTCGCAGACATGCTGTGTGGGGCCATCGGCTGCATCGGCTTCTCCTGGGTGAGTGTGCAGGTGCTCTGGGCAGCCAGGCCCCCCACCGACAGTGGGGGGGTCAAGGGAGGTCCCTTCGTGGGCGTGGCACCTGTACACACAGGAGCTGAACAGAGAAATGTCTCAACAACTCAAAGCCAGTTCTTCACAGCAGGGTGTTAGGAGCACTTGGTATGAGTTAAAATCACAGTCTGGGGCCCCAGGTTTTCTGCAGTTCGAGCCTGGGAATTTGCATTTCCTCCAAGTGGCCAATTTCTATGTACTCTGAAACTTGAGAAACCCTACAGCCCCTGTCTTGTTCCATCTGTTCCCAGCCAGGCCTGCTGCTGAGGACAGGCCCCACCCAGCCCATCAGATGTGCCGAGTGCTCAGAGCAGGGGACTCTAGAAATGGGCCCAGCTCCTGCCCCCACGCCAGCAGTCCTGCCCTCTCTGGGGTAAAATGCCTAGAAAGACTCCTGCTCAGAAGAACAGCTGGGCCGGCTCTGCCCATGGCTGTCTCCTCCAGGCACAGCGCTACGGGATGGCTCCGTCCTCCCCGATTGCAGAGAGCTGGGACTCAGAGCTGGCCTAAAGGTCAGGGGCCCAGGGCTGCCCACACCTGGGGTGTTCTTCAAAGGCCAGGGTCTGTCTCTGGCCTGCCAGGTCCAGAGCACCCACCTTGTCTGTGCCTTGGCACCAGGTAGACCGGTGGGTGTTGGGCTGTGCTGCACGAGGCCCTGAGGTGACAGAGGAGATGTCAGTTACGAATCCACAGCACTGAGCAGCCGGTCCAGCTGAGACCACCCTGCCTTACCCGCCTGGCACTGGCTCTTCTGTAGGCTGGGGCGTGGGGACTGGCTGGGGAAGCAGGCGTCACAGGTCCCCCAGGTAGCGTGAAGAGGCCATGCCTGCTCTTGCCACAGTGTCTGCGCACTTCCCTGCCAGGTGCCCAGGTTTTCTGTCTCCACTGGGCAGAGCTGGCCTGGGCTGAGCACACCTTCTTCTAAGGGGCATTTTCTTTCATTGAATATCATAGTGGATTTTGTGTAGTTCGGCTGATCTACACCCATTCTGTCCCTGCAGGGTGGCTTGGCCTTAGTACTCAACTGCGTCTGTTCTTTCTAGGACAGTCTGACTGCTCCTGGGCTTTGGAGGGGGGCCTCTGTGTCTCTCAGGCTGTGTTGCCCGGTGTTTGTGGTTCCTAACAGGGCACAGGTTCCCAGTAGAACTAGGCTTAGCCGGGCTGGGCATGGGTCAGCAGGAGGGCTGCCGGGGGGAGAGAAAGCGCTCCTCTCACTCCTACTAGCAACATGTCACGATGAGGGTGTGCACATCTAGGCAGGAGAGCACCCCTGAGCTCAAAGTAGGCCCCTTATGGGGAGACTTATATGAAAGTGGAGGCTCAATCCATCTTCGGATGGGGCCCAAGGCCAGCCTGCCACCTCTTGTGTGCAAGGAGAGGGGAGAGTCCATAGGGCAAAGCCATCGGGAGCTTTAGCGACAAGATCGATGGCTTCTACAAGGACGCCCAGAGTGTGAAAGCTGCCCCAAGCCCACTTCTTTGACTTGGTACAGTGCCTCTCCCATTCACCCATGTCTGTGGAGGAGAGTCCACCCGTGGGCTTTCTAGATCCTTCTAGAAGTAAACCAATGAATAGGTGAGCAAACCCACAGTGCCTGTGTAGCAAGGCACAGTGGAGTAAGGTTTATCACATTCTTTTTGCGTGAATCTTGTCAAGGAACACGTGTTTGAAACTTCTTTCAGGCATTTGAACCGCATTTGAGATCAGGTGATTTTAATTCGGGGTTCAGGGTAAGATTAAACCTTCCTGCTGCTCCCCCGATTCTGCAACGTCCAGCCCTTGGTCCATCCCTCCCTGCCCCCGCAGGCGGCGAGCCCGGCGTGCACGGAACTGGAGTCGGTGATGATGGACTGGCTGGGGAAGATGCTGGAGCTGCCGGAGGCGTTTCTGGCTGGGAACATGGGAAAAGGGGGCGGCGTGATCCAGGTGAGGCCGGGGGGCGCGGCGAGGAGGGCACTGTCCCGGTGCATGGGCTCCTCACAGGACCGAGGGCCTCGGGATTTCTCCCGGAGAATAAACAGAATGAGCTCTTGGACACCCTGGTCCTGGCAGTGCAGGGGCTCGACTCCGATCCCAGAGCCGTGTCTCCCTCACTGTGAGCAGAGTGCTCACCGCTGCCCTTGTCTCTCCACGGGAGAGGGGACCATGGCTCTCACAGGCAACGACGACCAACACTCACCTGGGTTCCCTGTTGCCAGCGACTGTGCCCACGCTCTTTCCAGGACTCAGCTCATTTATTTCTCACAATGACACTATGAATTAGGGGACGTTTTAATGCCCCCAGTTACAGGTGAGGAAACTGAGGTAACTTGCCCGTTGGCTCCATATCTGTGCAGCTCAGAGGCTGGATTTCCCCACCACAGGGTCCTATCCTCAGCATGGGTGGCGACTGTGACCCTGCTTTGGAGGACAGCAGCGCTGCTTGTCCATGAGCCGCGATTTCCCTAAAGACACTGTTTCTATGCACCGATTTCATTCATCCTCCTCATTTGACTGTCCCTGCTGCCAGAGCTTATGCCAGGAAACGAGACAGACACAGACGACAGTCATGATGGAATTTCTATTCCACTGGGCTTGCAGGACAAATGCCACAGGGGTGACTTGGGCTGGGTGCATTTTCTCCCTTAGTTCCCAGCATGGGAGATGCACTATACCAAACCCACTACCCTCCCTTGCCTCATTCTTCTCATGACGAGTACATGACATAAAGTCAGGAAAGCATTGCTAACTTTGGGAGCAAGAGAGTTCCTTTTCCGGTAGTGTCTTCCCCAAGGCTCTGAGAATCGGCGAAGGCCTACGCAGCCGGCACACGCTGAGGCTCAGCCTGGAGAACGCCGTCATGTGAGAGCACGTGGCCGGCTGGCCAGCCAAGACCGGGCAGCAAGCCTCCCATTTTGCATCCTGCAGCTACCCAACAAGACCAGGGTTCCTAACCTCCCGCGGAGCTGTTTTCTCCTGCTGCTGTAACAAATGCTAGTGGCTTACCAGAACGCAAATTTATCATCTCACAGTTCTGTAGGGCAGAAATCTGACCTGGATCTTACTGGGCTGAAACCTAAATTGACACCTTGGCAGCTAAATTGACACCTTGGCAGCCTCTTGCTGCTTCTAGAGGCCTCCGGAATGCCTTGGCCCACGGCCCCCACCTTCATTTTCAAAGCCAGCTGTGTTCCATCCCTCGGGCCCTCTTACGTGATCGTGTCTCCCTCTGAACACAGACCTGAAAATGGGTCTCCACTTTTAAGGACCCACGTGATGGGATTGGGTCCACCCAGATAATCCAAGATAATCTCCCCAAGTCAAGTTTCTTAATTTAATCACATCAGCAGTGTCACTTTCTCCCTGTAAGGTAGCAGTCACAAGTTCTGGGGATTAAGGCCTGGGATCCTTGAGGTGGGGGTGCATTATTCTGCCTACCACATCCAGTATGCATTAGGGTCACGGAGAGAGCTTGTTTACAATGCTGATTCTTTTAGAGATTAGAATTCGACAGGTCTTGGATGGACCCAGGAATGTGAACTCTAATTCATTCTGATGCCTTCTCTGTGATCAACAGGCACGGGGCAGGCTCAGAGCCGCTCTCTCGGTGCATGTCCCTCCCATCCTCTGGTTGTCTTACTTTCTATCATGGAGACGTGGTTCTGAGTGGGGGGCTGATGGAAATGAAACATTAGCTATGTTGTGAGCAAAGTTATGATGTGATGCTGCGTTCTGGACTTTTAAATATAACGGCAGCGGTGACCCTGCAAATACAGCACGCTTCTCCCCAGAATGGTCTCCTTTTGTTGGAGGCTGGGGAATCCTCCTTGGCCAAGACCACAGCACAGACAGGGCGTCACAGGTACTCTTCTGGCTCGGTGAAGGGCTGACGCACACTGCCCCAGCCGACGCCCAGCTGCTGCACTTCCCCTCGGTGAAGGCCGGGAGACTGTCGAGGTAGATCTTTTTAGTGGATGAGGAAATGGAGGCCCAGAAAGGTAGCACAGGGGCAAAAACTAATGAAAAACAAGGCTAGTACGAAAGAAAGCTAGAGCTATGAGTGTTAGGCCAGCTCGTCCTTGACAGTTTGCTTGGGTTAGTGTCCAGAGGTGTGCATGCTAAGCAGAGGTTAAATTATCTTTTCATTAAAGACAACCCCATTTTCGAGAGTCAGTGGAAATCCTAGCAATGGGTTAGGAATGATCCTGGCAGCTCTCAGCCTGGGCTTCCACACAGTCTCCCCGTGAGCCCGATCCACTCACTGTGGAACAGAAGCAGGCAAGGGGGTCTGCGTTTGCAGCCAGCAGCTTGCCCTCCCCAGCTGACAAGGCTGATTGTCAGTAATTAGCGAGGCCCCAAAGAGCACCAGGGCCTGGTGACAGCCCGAGAGTGGCCGTATTGATCCCTTCGGGGCTGTAATCACAGCTGCCGGGCATCCGCACAGAAACGGCGTCTGAGTCAAAAGGCAAATCGTCACTGTGAGGCTGGACAAAATGTGGGCTGTGGACATGGTCTCCTAATTGAGGCTGAAGGCTCTTGCAGACGAAAAACCAATTTCTCGCCATGTGTGGGGTGACACTTGACAAACCAGAAGATGAAAGCACATTTCTGCTCACTGCATCGGCAGCCCAGGTATCAGATCTCACCGGCGTTCCCTCTGCCTCTTGCACGGGCTTGCCATGGCAATCTGTGCTGCCCTCACACAAAGCCGTTGTCCCTGCTCCCTCACCACACGGCCACCCTCCGGACGCTTCCCTTGCGAAGATCTGCTCAGCAAAGGGCAGCGAGGTCCCTCTGCCTTCATGCTGGGTGTGCTCTGGCGCATCGCACTGTAGCTGCACGGTCCTGGACGCTCTACTGACAACTTGCTTCCTTGCACTTTTTTATTTTTAAACACTTTTTGTTGACTTAAGAAGGGGAATTTTCTCCCAGGACAAGGACGGAGCCCATAGGAAAACCCATAATGCACTGGCGTGGCTATGCAAAGCCTTCATTAGAATACGGTTTAGAGAATGCGCATTTGGGTTCCGGAGACTCCAAGCAGAGGGTAGAGTTTAGACAGGGAAGCTGCAGTCGCACCTGAGCGAGGGTGGGAACAGGGGCTATGCCTTTCCATGGGCTTTTCGTGCCACATTTCCAGTGAGAACGGATGGACCCTTGGTAACAAGAGGTGTGTGGGTTTTGGGGGGCCAGGAAACAAGCCACGTGGGAGGGATGGTGGGGTGGGTGGGAGGAGGGCAGAACACTGTGCGCCCTCGGGGAGCTGGACTTCCTGGGCTAGCTGATTTACCTTTGCCAGCCAAGTTTCTTTAACCTGGTCAAAACCGTGTCTAAAATCATTGCTCATGAAAATACAGCCTGAGGGAAATGAGGTACCCACGCAAGATGCTGCATGAAGAGGATTTCACATCTGTGTATTTGAACTCATGCGTTAGAGCTACAGAGACATGCAAAAATGTACTAACCTTTAAATATCACCCGTCTCCCCAAGGATGAGTTGGCTCAAAAGAATAAGTAAAAGTAGTGGAATGGTAAAATCAAAATGGGAAATCAGGATCAACGAAGAGAGGATAAAATGTTAATGAGGGAAGTCGCATTTCTATATAATTATTATATTATTTCTCTGTAAAACTCTATAATCTTATAAACCTCTCTCATTGTCAACAAAAAGCTACCTTCTTGTACTTGTCCTTTCTAATGTTAATACTGGTCAGCTGCTGGTTTCCTCTAGGATTTGCTCAGGAGGGAAAATGCTCACAGATGTGGGGGGACCACGACACCCCAGGAAGGACAGGGGAGGCTCTCTCCTGGCCATGCCCCACACCAGCTGCTGATGTGGGACAAGGCATTTAACCTTTATGACCATCAGTTTCCCTACCTGAAGATGAGAAAATACAAAAATGGGATTATTTTGCAAATTAAATGGAATAACATAAGCAGGCACTGAATCCGTTATCTTTTATCGCCCCACCCCAATCTCAAAGGAGTGAACTTTGAACAGTTCTTTACGACTCTGCTAAAATAAATTGTTGACATTAGTTTGCTAGGGCTGCCATAACAAAATATCACGGACTAGGTGGATTAAATAGCAGAAATTTATCTTCTCACAGTTCTAGAGACTAGAAGTCCAAGATCAAGGTGTCAGCAGGGTTCGTTTTTCCTCACGCCTCTCTTTGTGGCTTGCAGATGGCCACCTTCTCCCTGTGTCCCCACGGTCTTCCCTGTGTGTATTCACAGATCTCAGGTCTAAATTTCCTCTCCTTATCAGGATACCAGTCAGACGGGATTAGGACCCAGCCATAAGACCTCATTTTACCTTACTTACTTCTTTAGAGAGCCTATCTCCAAATACAGTCACATTCTGAGGTCCTAGGGGTTAGGGCTTCAACATATGAATTTTAGGGTACATAATTCAGCCTATATCATGAAGGATTAAGAGAAATCCTCCAAGGCATTTCCGAGTCTCAAGGAAAATGCACCCTCATTTTATAAACAAATTCAAATCGCTCTGTCCAAGTGTTTATGAACAGAACACGCAGCTGGGCTTGGACACTGGTGCCCCGGGCCAGACTCCTCTGATGGAGACATGAGAGTCCTCCAGGCCAGGCAGCGGGAAGTCCCTGCGAAGATGCCTGCAAGGCTGCTCTCCCAGTGCCTGCTGTGTGCCGCTCAGCAATGTCCGCTGTCACCACTGCATAAACTGGACCCAGCAACGTCAAACTGACACTGAGCTGACGTGGCAGTCTCAGGTGTTCACAAGTGTTAGTTTTCTCCTGTGCAAGGAGAGTGAAATTATCATTTCAGATTCATCTTTTAAGAAAAATATGGACATAAAATAATACATATTCTGCAGTTAAGATACTGATTCCTTTGCTATATTTGCATATCATTTGGATTTTTCTCTCGGATTTAGGGAAGTGCCAGTGAAGCCACCCTGGTTGCCCTGCTGGCTGCTCGAACCAAAGTGACCCGCCGGCTGCAGGCGGCCTCCCCGGAGCTGACGCCGGCCGCCATCATGGAGAAGCTGGTGGCCTACGCATCCGATCAGGTGAGGGTGTTGGGGGTGCATGGCCCCAAGTCCCATCAAGACTTTAAAATCTGAATGTTTTGTTTTATGTCAAATCCAAACAAGACAAAAACCATGTGGCATCCTTTCAAATCCAGAACAGTTCTTCAGATATCACCAAGATAGAGTCCTGCGCTGAAGGGAAGGGGTGCATCCCAGTTGGGATCTAGACAGGTCAAGTTGGAAAGAAACTAAATGTGTGGAGAGCTCACCAAGACCGGCTTCGTTTCCATTTCTACCAGCCTGGACCTGCCTTGTGTTCATCTGTGATTTAAGTTCTGTGATCTCAGACCCTTTTTAGGGTCAAGCAAGGGACAGTGGTGCGGGGGTGGGGGGAGCTGCGGGGGGGGAGGTGTCAGCTTTTGTGAGACAGGACTTCAGAGAAGCCCTGAGAGAGGATGGATCTGCCGTCCAGGGGCAGTGCCTCGTCGCTGGTTTTCTCCAGATGCTATCTACTGAGCTGGCCACCAAGCCGCCCAAGGCCGCCCAGTGAGAGGCAAGGCCCAAATTTGAGCCTGGGATCTCTAAGTGCACCTCGCACATGTACTTTCCAGAGTCTCACCTGCTCTTGAGTTCAAACAAACGAATGGAATTCTTCACCCATACTGACCCAGCACTTCACCCTTATTAGTGCCTGATTCATTGAATTTAAAAGCAAGATTCCATATGAATAGAAACAACTCCAGGAAACAAGGGGTCTTCATGAAGGTGTAGGGAGAGGGGGAGACGAGCAGTTCTGCCACTGGCGTGTGGGTGGCGCCCTGTGTGGGAAGTGTGGCTGCTCTCTATAGGTCGAGGGCCCGGTAGCAGCTACGCAAGCACAACTGCACACCTGCGCACCCCACAGACCTGACCGCTGCTTACTTTCCAGGCACACTCCTCGGTGGAGAGAGCCGGATTAATTGGTGGAGTGAAATTAAAAGCCATCCCTTCAGATGACAACTTTGCCATGCGTGCTTCTGCCCTGCAGGAGGCTGTGGAGAGAGACAAGGCGGCTGGCCTGATTCCATTCTTTGTAAGTTCAACAGCACTTATTGCATATGGTGTCAAGGGGGTCTCTGTGCCCTGCCTGGGCCTGGGATAGGGCCCTGGGTTGCTAGAGCCACCTTGCAGGCTGCCATGAGAGTTACAGGCCAGGTGGTATCTATGTTGTCTCCTTGAGGAAGGCTGGAGAAAGACTCCATTTATTTCTCATTCTACATCTTTAATCTCAGCAAAGAGTAGCCAGAACACTCCCATCTGGTGGGTGCTGCTAAGCTCAGGAATCTAGCTTCTGCTTCTTGTTAAAAGGGACATTGTGGGATCATCCCTTGACGGCCCTTTGTGACATGGTAAATGCCCTAAGTAATGAGAAATTATGATGAGTGAACTGAATTAAAGATAAAAACCAATAGGCCTTGCTGCCCAGGTCGAGTGTTCTCAGTAGACACTAGGCTGTGTCATTTGTGACAGTTGTGTTGCAAGCAAGCAGTGATTGTCACAGGTAAAACATCTAACGAGCCAGATAGTGTGCTGGTTCTCTTGTGAACAGATGTGCATTTTCCAGTGGGGAAGAAGTAACTGATGTAGGAATTGTCATAACTCTACATGGCCCTAGCAGTATGCCATGCCTGGGACTGATACCTTGCGTGCAATGGCCATTAAAATGTAATTATGACACTATCCCATGGTATTTGGCCTGGGTGCCCATGAGAATCACCTGGGGAGTTTTTAAAAATATATTCATGTCAAGCCTAGTTCCTGAATAATTTTGCCAGAATCCCTGGGAATGGAGCCAGGCATCAGAAACATTTCGTAGCAATTTCAAGATTCTTGTGTGCAGCCACGATTGAGGAACATGCTGAGATGGACACTCTGGTGTCTGGACATTCCTTAGTGGCTAGAGCAATCTAGGTTGGATAGACTTTTTATGGACCACACATTAATAACATCTACTACTTTTTATTTAAGATTTAATCTTCAAGAAAAGCTTTTTTCCTCTATTTTTTTTTTTGGCAGTTCAAATTAACTACCATCTATTGAATAGCTAACATGTGACTGGGGAAGTCATGGAGTGCCTGGTTTTACATAAAATTTTATCCTAATCTGAAGAGTTCCCAGGAGTCGGAGCTAACAAATGATTGTAATGTAGAAGGGCGCATGTTCAGAGGTAGCACGTAGAGTGAGGTGATGGCAGAGTCATTCTGAAGGATGAGACAAGAGCCCACCAGTGGATCAAGGTGCACCTGCCACGTCACCTGGAGCATCTTTCTCAGTCTCCTCTGCTGCATCTTTCTCCCTCGCAGGTCTGGCCACCTGCCACACCTCTCTCTGTCTGTCTGTTTGCTGCCGCTCTCCTTAGCAGGATGCACGTGCACGGAGGGCCCGTGTTAATCACTGCGTTAGTCCCAGCTACCCACAGCGTGCTGGGCGCTTAGCAGAAGTTCCATGAATATTTGTCAAATAAATAAAGATTTGGAAGGAACATCATTCTAGGTGGAAAGAAAGATTACCCTTAAAATGTCTACACACAATTTCAGTACAATTTGAAAGGATTCTATTTAAATCAGTTAAATTTCTTTGAACCTATAGTGTCAATATTAAGACTTAACTAGAATATCCTGTCTTGGGAAAAATAAATCTATCAAAACACACTCTTTTATGTTTGAAGAATGAAAATAATGGAGAAACATCACATAAAATGGTGAGTTATATTTCATAAACATTATAAAACTCATAAATAATATAAAAAGAAGATTACTGGCAAAAGCAGTTTACAGTATTATGTTGTAAAGTAAATCTTAAAATAAAAAGGCTTACAAAGCAATAAGCAAAACTGCAACATGGTAGTGGAAAAACACACAAAACATATGAAGTCAGTTCCATATACAATCACAAAAAATCAATAAGAACCATAAAATCAATGCTGATCTTCTAATAACCAAAGAAATTAGTTACTGAGAGAAGTATGTTAAAATCTCACCCTATGATTGTAGATATGATTTGTCTATTTCTACATTTATATCTGTTAAATTCTATACACATTTTAAAGCTTATTAATTTGGTGCATGCAGATTTAGAATTGTCATATTTTCCCAGTGAATGATCATTTATCGCTAGGAAATGCCCTCTTTATCTCTAGCGACACCTCTTGTCCTGCAGTCTGCTCTGTCTGACATCACCCTGTTGACATCTGTTTGCTATCGTGTAGTGTCTGCATGACACGTTTTTCCATCATTCTACTCAACCTTCCTGTTCTCTTACATTTAAGGCGCGTCCCATGTAAGCGGCATACAGTTGTTGCTATATTTAAAATCTGTTTTTAAATCCAGTGTGGTGGTTGTTATCTGTTATGTCCATTTACATTTGAGGTAATTATTGATACATCTCAGTACTACCTGCCATCTTTCTGTTTGTTTTGTGTTTGGTTCATCTCTTATGATGATTGATTTTCTCTCCTTTTTTGCCTCTTCTTGGATTGTTTTGTATTATTCCATTTTCTTCATTCTTAAGTTGTTAGTTATACGCTGTTTTATTATGCCTCCCTGTGACCTTTTGTGTTATTATTACCATACATTTCAATTCTATATATATTTAAAACCTCATGAGCCATTATTGTCATTTTATTTGGGCAGTATACCTTTAGATAAACTACCTCCGGCAACCACTAATCTTTTTACTGTTTCCATAGATTTTTCCTTTTCTAGAATGTTATATAGTTGAAATCATACAATATATAGCCTTTTCAGACTGACTTCTTTCACTTAGAAATATGCATTTAGGTTTTCTCCATGCCTTCAAGTGCTAGGTAATTTCTTTCTTTTTTGCTGAATAAGGTTCGTGGTCTAGATGTACCACAAGTTACTCATCATTCATCTATTGAGGGATATCTTGGTTGCTTCCAAGTTTTGGCAATTATTCATAAAGTGATATAAGCACTTGTATGCAGGTTTTGGTGTGGACATAAGTTTTCAACTTATTTGGGTAAATACCAAGGAGCACAGTTGCTGGACGATATGGCAAGAGTGTACTTAGTTTTATAAGGAACTGCCAAACTGTCTTTCAAAGTGGTTGTACCATTTTGCATTTCCACGAGCGATGAGTGAGAGTTCCTTTTTTCCATATCCTTGTCAGAATTTTGTTTCGTCAGTGTTGTTGAGTTTAGCCATTCTAGCGGATGTGTAATGGTATCTCATTGTTGCTTTAATTTGAATTTTCCTAATGGTATATGATGTTGGGCATCTTTTCATGTGCTTATTTGTTATCTGAACATCTTCTTTTGTAAGATGTGTGTTCAGATCTTTTGCCCACATTTTAATTGGATTGTTTTATTATTGTTGTTTTAAGAGTTCTTTGTACATTTTGGTTATCAATCCTTTACCAAGACATTTGTTTTGTAAATGTTTTCTACCAGCCTATTTCTTGTCATTTCATTCTCTGAACCGGGTCTCTTGCGAGGCACAGGTTTTTAATTTCAATGAAGTCCTGATTATCAATTATTTCTTTCATGGATTATGCCTTTGGTTCTGTGTTTAAAAATTCATCACCAAATCCAAGGTCATCTAGATTTTCTCTCTGTCTGACATCACCCTGTTGACATCTGTTTGCTATTGCGTAGTGTCTGCATGACACGTTTTTCCATCCTTCTACTCAGCCTTCCTGTTTTCTTACATTTAAGGCGCGTCCCATGTAAGCGGCATACAGTTGTTGCTATATTTAAAATCTGTTTTTAAATCCAGTGTGGTGGTTGTTATCTGTTATGTCCATTTACATTTGCTACCCTCTAGGAGTTTTATAGTTTTGCATTTTACATATAGGTCTATGTTGTATTTCCAGTTAATTTTTGTGAGAAGTATAAGATCTGTGTCTAGATTCATCTTTTTGCAGGTATCTAGTTGTTCCAGCACCATTTGTAGAAAACACTATCTTTCCTCTATTGAATTGCCTTTGCTCCTTTTTCAATGATGAGTTGAATACGTTTGTATGGTTCTACTTCTGTTCCATTGACCTATTTGTCTCTTTTTTTGCCACGACCACACTGTCTTGATTATTGTAGCTTTTTACTAAGCCTTGAAGTCAGATAGTGTGAGGTCAAACCCCTGACATTGTTCTTCAATATTGTGTGGCTATTCTGGGTCTTTTGCAAACTCTTCATATGAACTTTAGAATCAGTTTGCCAGCATGCTCAACATGGGACTTTAAATGAGATTGCATTGAATTTAAAGATCAAGTTGGAAGAACTGACATCTTATTATCAAAACTTCCTATCCATGTACATGGAATAGTTCTACATTTATTTAGATTTTTTTTATTTCCTTCATCAGAGATTTATATTTTTCCTCATATAGATCTTACACATGTTTTGTTGGTTTCTACCTAAGTATTTAATTTTTTGGTGCAAATGGAAATGATATGTGTTTTTATTTCAAATTTCATTTTTTTCAGTGCTGGAATTTAAGGAAGCAATTTACTTTTGACTATTAACCTTTTATCCTGCAGCTTGTTAAAATTGCTTATTAATTCCAAGAGGGCTTTGTTTTTGTCTCGGTTTATGGTTTATTCTTTGAGATTTCTATATAGATAACCTTGTCATCTGCAAACCAAGACTGTTTTTCCTTCCTTTCCAATCTGTGAACCTTTATTTTATTTTCTTATTATATTGCATTAGCTAGAACTCCCAGTACAATGTTGAGTAGGAGTAGTGAGAGCAGATAGCCTCGCCTTATTCCTGATCTCAGCAGAGAAACATCTAGTTTTTCACCATTAAGTAAGATGTTAGCAGTAAGTTTTTTGTAGATGTCATTTATCAAGTTGAGGAAGTTCTGCTCTGATCCTAGTTTGTTAAGAGTTTTTATCATGAATGAGTGTTGAATTTTTGTCAAATACTTTTTCTGTATCTATTTACATAATCATGTGGTTTTTCTTCTTTAGCCTGTTATGATAGATTATATAATATATAGATTATATTAATTTATTTTCAAATATTGAATCATCCTGGAATAAATACCACCTGACTGTGGTGTACAATTTTTTATACATTGTTGGATTCAATTTGCTAATATTTTGTTGACGATTTTTGCATCTATATTCATGAGGAATACTGGTCTATAGTTTCCTTTCTTGCAGTGTTTTTGTCTGGTTTTGGTATTAGAGTAATTCTAGCCTCACAGAATGAGTTAGAAAGTATTCCTTTTGCTGTTATTTTCCATAAGAGATTGTAGAGAACTGGTGTAATCACGTCCTTAAAAGTTTGGTGGAACTCATCAGTGAAACCAACTGAGCAAGATGCTGTCTGTTTTAGAAGGTCATTAATTATTGATACAATTTTTAAATAGAGACAGCCTTATTGAGATTATCTATTTCTCTTTGTGTGAATTTTGGTAGATTGTATCTTTCAAAGAATTGGTCCATTTCATTCAGGTTTTTAAATTTGTGGGCAAAGAGTGCATAATATTTCTTTATGATCTTTTTAATGTCCATAGGATCAGTAGTGATGGCTCCATTTTCTTTTCTGATATTATTAATTTGGGTCTTCTCTCTTTATTCTTAGTTAACCTGTCTGGAGGTTTTGAAATTTATTGATCTTTTTGATGAAACAGCTTTTTTCTCTATTGATTTCCTGTTTTTAATTTCATTGATTTTCTGCTCTAATTCTTATTCTTTTCTTGTCTTCTGCTGTTTACTTTGCATTTAAATTGTTTCATTTTCTAGTTTCCTAAGGTAAAAGCTTAGATTATGTATTTTTCTTCTTTTCTAATGTATACATTCAATGCTATAAATTTCCCTCTAAGCACTGTTCTCACTGCATCCCACAAATTTTAATGAATTGTGTTGTCATTTTCATTGAGGCTGAAGTATTTTTAAATTTCTTTTCAGGCTTCTCTTTTGGCCTTTAGAAATGTGTTGTTTGATCTCTAAGAGTTTTGGGGTTGGGGTTTTCCAGTTATCTTTTTGTTACTGATTCCTAGTTTAATTCCATTGTGGTCTGACGGTACACTTTGTGTAATGTCTATTCTTATAAGTTTGTTGAGATATGTTTCATGGCCCAGAATGTAGTCGATGTGAGCTTGAGAGGAACACATATTCTGCTGTCGTTGGATGAAGTATAATATAGATATTAATTAGATCTGGTTGATCAATGGTACTTTTCAGTTCAGCTACATCCTTACCCGACTTCTGACTGCTGGATCTGTCCGTTTCTGACGGGGTGTTAAGTCTCCAACTGTAAGACTGGGTTTATCTATTTCTCCTGGAAGTTCTATCACTTTTTGCCTCATGTATTTTGCTGCTCTGTTGTTAGGTTCATTATGTAATGCTGCTCTTTTATTATCATTATCATTATTTTGGTCCCCACTCTATCCTCTGGTGAGTTTTTTTTTAAGTTTTAATTTTGGTAAGGTGCACATGACATAGAATTTATCATCTTAACCGTTCTCAAGTGCATAGTTAATGGCACTAAGCACACTCACATTGTTTTTCAACCATCACCACCAATCCACCTCCAAAACTCTGTACATCTCACAAAACTGAAACGGCACCCACTGAATAGCCACCCCATCCCCTCCGCCCCCCAGGCCCTGCAAACCACCATTCTGCATTGTGTCTCTACGACTTTGACTACCCTAGTGTCCTAAAGTAAGTGGACTCATTTAGTACCTGTCTTTCTGTGACTGACATATTTCACTTAGCATAATGTCCTTGAAGTTCATCCATGTAGTAGCATGTGCCAGAATTTTCTTTCTTTTCGTGGTTGACCGATATGAAGGGACTTGCTTCTGTCACTTTGCTATTTGTTTTTTTATGCCTTATAGCTGTTTTGTCCCCCATTTCATGCATTACCATCTTCTGTGTTTAGTTGATTTTTGTGTAGTGAAATGTTTGAATTCCTTTCTCATCTACTTTTGTGTATATTTGATATCTATTTTCTTTGTGGGTACCAGGACGATGACATTGAATATCATAAAGTCATACACTTAGAATATACATTTAGATAAGCTCAACCTAAATAACATACAAAAACTCTGGTTCTTTACATCCATGACCCTACTCCTTTCAGTAGTCGTTGTCACAAAATTATATCTTTATACCTTGTATCTCCAAAACCATAAGCTAATCATTTTTGGAAATGCACTGGTCCCTTTAGTTATGTAGAAAAAAATGTGGAGTTAAAAAACAAAGTTGTCATAACATTAGCTTTTAGAGTAACAATTGCTTTTTTTAAAAAAAATATGTTAGTGTCTTAAATCATGTTAGAAACAAAAAGCGCAGTTACAAACCATTGTTATAATAGCAGGAGCTCTTGTAATTGCCCATGTATTTACCTTTAACAAGATCTTTATTTCTTTATATGCCTTTAAGTTACTGCCCAGTGTTCTTTCACTTCAACCTGCAGGACGATCTTCAGCATTTCTCGAATCGCAGGTCTAGTGGTAATGAGCGCCCTCAGGTTTTGCGTATCTGGGAATGTCTTAATTCCTCCCTCACTTTTGCAGGATATAGGATTCTTGATTGAGTTTATTTGTTCTTTTAGCACTTTGAATATATCAGCACATTACATTCTGACCTCCAGAATGTTTTATGAGAAATCTGCTGATAATCTATTGAGGATCCCCTGTATGTGATGAGTTACTTCTCTCTTGATACTTTCAAGATCCTCTGTTTTTGGCTTTTGACAGTTTGGTTATGTGTCTCAGTGTGGAGCTCTTTGAGTTCATTCTACTTGGACATTGTTGAGTATTTACATTTCATCAGATTTGGAAGGTATTCAGCCCTTATTTCTTCATTCTCTTTGCTCCTTTCTCTCTTCTCCTTCTAAGACTCCCACAGTGTGTCAGTTGATCAGTTTGATGGTGTTCCACAAATCCCTTATGCTCTGTTCACTTTTCTGCAGTCTATTTCCTTTCTGTTCCTCAGACTCAATAATTTCCATGGTCATATCTTCAAGTTGATTTATCCTCTGCCAGCTTAAATCTGCCTTTGAGTCCCTGTCGGGAGTTTTTCATTTCAGTTATTGTTCTTTTCAGCTCCAGAATTTCTGTTTTGTTTCTTTTAGAATTTCTATCTCTGTATTAATGTTATTTATCAATATTAATTATTAATATTCTTCATTAATATTTAATAACATTGGTATGAACAAAATATAATCTTCATTTTGTTCATACATTATTTTCTTAACTCTCTCCATGCTTTCCTTTAGTTCTTTGAGTGTCTTTAAGACATTGTTTTAAAGTCTTTTCTAGCACATCTGTCATAGGTCTTTCCCAGAGACAGTTTCTGTTGGTTTATTCCTTTCCTTTCAGTGGCCATACTTTCCCGTTTCTTCGTTATGATTTGTGATTTTTTGCTGAAAACAACATTGAATCTAATAATATGATAATTCTGAAAAGAAGATTATCTTCTTTCCCCGGGTTTACTGTTTTCTATTTTTATTTTGATTGTTATAGACTGTCCCTGTGCCAAGGATCAGACTTAGGTATAAACTTAAGGTCTTTTCAAGTCTTTTCTGAGCCTGTCTTTCCCTGGGTATGTATGTTTATTTTCCGCTGTGTATGTTGTAGCTTTTGAATATCCAGTCCTTAACGTCTGTATCCCACAAAAGGAAAAAAGAAAAACGGAGGGTAGAGGGAAAGGGTGTTGGCCCTTTTAATCCCCTGGAAGTTATAGCTCATTAAATATGAAATGTCCAGCTTCTAATCAAAAGTGTAGTTTATTATATCTCAAACAAGAAGCAGTACAATTAATCAAAGTGTGCACTCAAACTATCGACACAGTTTGCCATCTTAACGGTAGCTTGTTTATGCCAGCAGCAAAGAAGCCAGGAGAGTGAGTGGCGATGAAATCACAAAACGCTTGTTAAGAATTGAATTTTTCCTTGCAAGAAGTGGTCCAAAGCCTGTAAGAAGTGGTAGTCAGTTGGTGCAAGGTCTGGTGAATACGATGGATGACAGAGTTTCCAAGTCCAGCTGCTGTAGTTTGAGCAGCGTTGTTTGTGTCACACATGCGTGATCGAGTGTTGTCTTGCAAGAGGATTGGCCTGTCTCTATGAACCAATCTCGCCCACTTAATCATAAGCATCCTCATAATTTCATCCAGTTGGTTGCAGTAGACATCTCCTGTAATCCATTGACTGGGGTTCATGAAGCTGTAGTGGACAACACCAGTGCTGGACCACCAGACACTGTTAGCTTTTTATTTATTTATTTATTTTTTGAGACAGAGTCTGGCTCTGTTGCCCTGGCTAGAGTGCCGTGGCATCAGTCTAGCTCACAGCAACCTCAAACTTCTGGGCTCAAGCGATCCTCCTGCCTCAGCCTCCCGAGTAGCTGGGACTACAGGCATGTGCCACCATGCCTGGCTAATTTTTTCTCTCTCTCTCTCTCTCTCTATATATATATATATATTTAGTCGTCCACATCATTTCTTTCTACTTTTTACTAGAGACGGGGCTCACTCTTGCTCAGGCTGGTCTCGAACTCCTGACCTTGAGCGATCCACCAGCCTCAGCCTCCCAGAGTGTGTTAGCTTTTTTTTGATGAATATTTGGTTTTGGACTTAATCTTGATCCAACCATTGTGCCAAATGCTTGCAATTGACAAAAAGAATCCATCCATTTTTCATCACATATAATAAATAATACGGTGTAGAAATGGTTCATCTTTATGTCATAAAGGCAAAGAAAGACAAGTTTCGAGATGATTTCTCTGTTGATGCTCATTTAATTCATGTGGAACCCATCTATCCAGCTTCATTTCATTTCAGATGGTCCAATGTTGTTGGAATAATAACGTCAAACCTTGCTGCTAATTCACAAGTAAGTTGAGATGGATTCGCTTTCATTACAGCTTTCAGCTCATTATTATCTACCTTGGCCTCAGGTCATCCACATGGCTCACTGTCAAGATTAAATCACTAGAATGGAACTTCTCAAACCATTGACATATTGTGCATTCATTAGCCACATCCTTCCCAAACACTGCTGATATTTCAAACTGTGTATGCTGCATTGGTTGCAAGACAGAACTCATGATCGAAAATAACAAAAATCTTTGACTTATCCATGGTTTCACAAAAATTGCTCTAAAAAACAATTTGAAAGATAATCACAAGCCAAAACGTGTTTGAAACATTGAGGATGTACCTTCACAATAAAAATAAAACAAGAAGTGTCAAAGTGAAATGTCAGAGATAGCAACTACCACACTTAGTAGTTAAGGAAATAGGACATTTCATACTTAATAATCTTAATCCTTCAGCTGGATGGGGAGGGGCCTGCTGCAGTGGGTGGGGGCAACAACAATGACTCCCACCTCTCTGCACCTGGACTGGAAACAGCAACCAGCAGTCAGAGCACAGTTCCGCAATGTTTTGAGGACAGGTGCCTTTTCCCTCTCTTTGGCCCCTACAAACTCTGTGCAGTTTTCTTCAAGGACACACTCTCAGCTGCCTGAGGGGGATGGGTTGCTACTACTGTGCTCAGAGCTAACGTAGACTGAAATTAACTTCATTTTACCATCCAAACCTTAGCCTAGACGTTGCAAGCCTTCAACAGACTGCAGAGTTTCAAAATAATGACATCAGACAGCTTCTGCCAATGCAATTGCTGTCCAGGTAGAGAGACGCTCCTACCTCACCATCTTCCCTTGGTCCCCTGTCTGTAATCCTCCTCTTCATCCCTGACTTTTCTTTGATAATTTCCTTGATCTACTTTGTCTAAAATTAATATAGTTATTTCTTCTTTATTTTGATTAATGTTAACATGGTATGTTGTTCTACATCCCTATACCTTTAATCTGGGTCTTGATATTTAAAGTGGGCTTCTTATATATGAAATATAGTTAGATCTTTTTTAAATTCACTCTGACAGTCTCTGTGTTTTAATTAGTATATTTAGACCATTGACATTTAAAGTGATTATTGAAATAGTTGAATAAATATCTGTAATATTTATTACTACTTCCTATTTGCTCTCTTACTCTCTGTTTCTTTTTTGGCCTTCCATTATTCCTTGACTTCTCTTGCTTTAACTGAGTCTTTGATACGTTTCCATTCTTTCCCTTCTCTTAGCATGTGAACATTTCTTCCTTTTTAGCTTTTTTAGTGGATGCCCTTGAGTTTGCGGGACACATTTACAACTCATTCATGTCCTCTTTCAGGTAATCCTGCGCCACTTCCTGGGTAGTACGCATACCTCGTAACAGTGTTCCTGTCCCCTCCTGTCGTGGTGTCATTAACGTTGCTGATATTCATTTGGCATTGCTGGTATAAGACTGCAGCTCACTTATCCATAAGCTGTGATCACTAAATGCATTCTTGCTCTTGTTTGAACAAACTGTTACTTATTAGATCAATTAAGAATAAGAAAAATAAAATATTTTATTTTATCTTCATTAAATCCTCTGTAATGTTCTTCCTTTACGTAGATCCAGGTTTCTGACCTATATCATCTTCCTCCCTTCTGAAGAACTTCTCTTGACATTTGTTGCAAGCCAGGTCGCAAAATCCCTCAATTTTTGTCTGTCTGAAAAAGCCTTTATTTTTCCTTCACTTTTAAAGGGTAATTTCATTGAATACAGAATTCTAGGTTGGTGGTTCTTTACTTTCAATGTTTTCAATATTTCACTCCACTCTTTTGCCTGCATAATTTCTAAAACGAAGCCTGATGCAATTCTTATCTTTGCTGCTCTGTAGAATGAGGTGTTTCTTTCCTTCTGGTTCTCAAAACCTGTGCTGGCTTCCCGGCCTCTGCACGGGCCGTGTGCCTCACATCGCAGCCTCTCTGTGCTCAGAAGCTTAGGAACCAGCAAGGCCTCAGGGGACGGCAGGGAGCAGAGTGTTAGACTCACCTTCTCTCCCGGCCCTTGGTCAGCTCTTGGCTCCTCTGACGCTCTCAACGCCTTCACTCTGCTGTGGCTGGAATGTTTCAGATGCTTGTCCGGGACTGTCAGTTTGCTGCACGCTGGTCTATCATAACCGCAAGCCAAACTGGAAACGCAAAATTACCACAACAGTGTGTCATTATGAAGAAAAATTTTCTTTCTTGATTTTTATTATTGTACCAAATTTTTTTACTGATTACAAGGATTATCCACCTTATAAAACTGATAATTATAAGAGAGTATAAAAAGGCAAATAAAAGAGAAAAAGCACGTTTAACATTTTGGTTGATTTTTTTTAGCCCCTTTCTCTGCGTATATTTGTTGACATATATTTGTTTATATATTTGTTGCATACATTGAATTGTGATTTTCTTTCTTCACCTCAAATATTACAGACATTTTTCCAGGTCATTACATATTATACAAAAGTATTCTTCTGCTAAAAAGTTGCATAGAACTCCATTATATCTCTGTCTTACCCATCTCTCTCTGTCACATATACATACGTGCACATACATATATAACATAAATAAATATAAATACAATTCCTTGGATAGGAATTCACATGTATATGTAAACTTAGCAATATCCTAATGTTAGACATTTGGGATATATATGTTACATACTTTCTTATAGTAATTGGAGCATTTAAACAGTTTTATTTATTTACTTATTTGCCTATTTTATTAATACAGCAAGTCCTCGGGAACAATTGCAGAAAAGTTGTACCAATTTATACCAAAGTTTCTTTATGACAAAGTTATTAAAAGTAAAGACAACAGGCAGTCAAGGAAGGATTTTTAAACCAGGGAGTGACACGATCAGATTTATATCATGAAAAGCACCTCTGGCATCTGAGTGGTTCATCGCGGCGCTGGGATGTGCTGGTGCATCGGGCTTGGTGGTGAAATGCGTCTCCAGACATTTGTCCATTATAACAAAGTACTAAAATCAGGGTGATGGTCTTCCATTCTCGTCAGTCCAAAGTGGCCCTATAAAAATAACGTCACGTGTTCTAATGGCTTTACCTGGGCAGAGGGGAAGATGCTGGTAAGTGAGGTCTGCCACCCACATGACCCATCTTCTTTATCCTTCACCCCTTACAGAGTGGCCATTAACAATTAACAGCCAACACTTGTAGAGATTATGAATTATTGTAGAACATTGCTTATATGAAAAATATTCATTGAAGCCTTTCCAAACTGGATGTGCCGTGGGAGTGTGTGTGTGTGATGTAAAAGTTATCCATCGCATGTGTCAGGGCACACAGAAGTGAGTAGGGAGGGCTGGTGGGGAGGAGGGACTCACAGGAGGTGAGTAGATTAAGTACTCCGTGGCAAACTCGCTGATGATAGTGAGGACGTGGATGAAAATAATGGCACTGGATATGAAAAGAAAGGAATGGACTTGAACAACCTTCAAGAAGGAAAGTCTTTAGGTCCTGGTGACTAGCTGAATGTAGGGAGTGAGGGAGGAGATCAGAATGACATCCACGCTTCTCCCCTGGGGCGAAGCTGCTACTCCACTCCAGGAGATGCGGAGCACACGGGAGCCCAGGTTTGAGAGAGAAGACGGTGAGTTCACTTTTGCACCGCTAACTGTGGACGTTGATGGGTCATCTCGGTGAGAGGGCCACCATGGCGGCTGGGTTCACATAGAGGAGAGGTCTGACCCGGATACACAGACACAAACATGGGGCTCATCTGAGCTCGGGTGGACCCATGTCACTAGGAATGACAAAGCAGCCCATGCAGTCTGCTTGAGAGACAAGGGCCAGGAGAGCACACCCACATGTAAGGTGGGTCGAGAGAGACGAGCCCATGAGGGAAACTGAGAAAGATGCATGAGCAGGGTGGGGAGAAGCAAAGGAGTAAACTGGAGCCGAGACCCAGGAGGGCGTGCTGAAGGCGGGAGATGCCGGGCAGCACAGGCACCGAGAGGCGCTCTTCCTTCACTCACTCTTTCATTTGCCAAGAGGAAGTAACTTGTGACTTCCTTAAAAGTAAGTTTGCTAGAATGTCTACGGGCTAAATTCAGATTCCACTGGGCAGATGAGAGAATGAAAATGTGGGAAGAGATTGCTTTATACACAAGTTTATTGCGGAGGAAGGAGGAGCGAGAGAGCGCGCTGGGCGCGGGAGCGCGTGCCGAGACTGGGGTCTGTGCGTGCGTGCGGCGTCCGTGTGCACGAGCCAGGGGCCGGCTGCGGGACGTGGGTACTGAGAGGAGACCACACATTTCACCGAGAGGAACAAAACCAACCTTCATTTTCCTCGAGGAAGAGGACCAAATTTATATGCCAGTGTTGGAACTTTGCCCTAAAGACCAAAGTTCTTGAACAATGTTTGGGAGCTTCTGTGATATTCTGCTGACAGAAGCCACAGATGGGGCTTCTGTTTATCGGAGCAGAGGGAGGTTCCGCAGCTCTGCACTCCGGCACTGGTGTGCGCAGCAGACGTGTAATTCCTGCAGACGGCCTCCTACGCCGGCACCGTGCAGCCCTGGAGATGTGTGGCAGGCCGTGGTCCCCTTCCTCATGGCATGTTCTTGGGGTGGAAGACAGATGAGTCCCCAGTGTTTGCGCCGTTTGATGAGTGCTACGTAGGTATTCGAGGGTAGAGGGGATCAGGGAGCTGTCGCTAAGAGGGGAGAGACGCTGTCAGAGAGTGTGAGGCAGGTGCTCCTGGGCACAGAGATGTGGAAGGACATGGGGCATCCCAGGAAATGCCACTGGTTTGTTCTCTTAAACTGGCAGCTGAGGGACTGTGAAGCTGGAGGGGCGGGGCGGTGGCTGTGCACGGGCAGATTCACTACCCGCATCCTCCTGGGACACAGGCACACGGACTTCATTATCTTCCCAAAGGGGTTGCAGACCCCTGGAAATTCAACTCCCACTGCTGAGAGCAAGGGCCACGTTTGGCAGCATTTGACCCAGAAAAGCTGAATCACTGCCCTTCCATGTGCCAACTTGAGGCTTGTGACAAAGTTTCTCTTTCTTCCTTGTGGTGGTTTGCTTTCCTGATGAGCTCACTTGGTAAAAGTCAGGCCATAGACAGAGGGCAATGTCTGCAAGGCACAAACATGAGGAGAGCAGCTGGCCCAGGGGGCAAGCATGCGGGGGAGGAGGTCACACCGGGCTCTGCCCCCGCAGGAAGCCTGTGGCTCTGGGAGATGGAGGCCCTCACTGTCCCCTGCCCCGCCTCCCCCTGCACAAATGTGATTATGTCTCTGCAGAGCAGCAGCAATCAGATTAGCGTCACTGAGCACTGCTGAGCTGGGGTAATCAGAGCCCAGAGCAGAGCAGGTGCTGGCTTTAAAGTGGCTTCTGAGAATTAGGACAGGTTGACTCATGGCTCAGTGCCACGTAGACGAGCCATTGAGAACACTGTCCATGCAGTGCCCCACGGCTTCATCGGCCGGGCACGTCCTCCCCGAGAGCCTGGATCTCTGCTGCCCACCCCCAGGCTACCCTCTTGAGCAGCAAAATGCTTGGGCTTGTTGGAAGGGCCTCTGGCATGGCCCAGGGCACTGGGTGCTTTAACTGGTGGGTTCAGGGGCTGGGGCCCCAGGGGTTCTGTCTGCCCAAGGTGTTGCAGGACAACAAGAGTTGACCAAACCTGGGATCACCTTTGGTCTGCTCCTGCCTATCTATGTGTCCTTGGACAATTACTTGCCTCTCGGAACCTCACTTAAGTCAACTATAAAATAGGGATCATAAACATACCTATCCTAAAAGGTTGTTGTGATGATTAAATATAATATAGGAAAAGCTCCCAGCACCAGGCCTGCTATGGAGTGAGCTCTCAGAAAATGTCACCGATTCTTATTCTCACTAAAAGCCATTCCAGGACAAGGCAGGATTTTATTGTTTCTATTTAATACAAAAATGTTTCATGCTAAGAACAAAACATCAGTAATTACATACCAATCTAAGAATAAAAGTTTATGTTAACCAAAATCTCATCTACAATATTAATATTTGGTGAACATCATTGTACGTACTCTTCTACGTACACATTAATAGATAGAAAATAATTTTAACAAGGGTATGTTTAGCACAGGGGATTATAATAACAGAAGTTATTGCATTTAGTAAAATTAGCATTTAACTGAGAAAAATGAGATGAAATTGAAGGAATCGCTGAACTACAGATATGTCCCTTCGAAGAGACTCAAACTTGAGAAAATAAATTATAAGCAATATTAATCTTGCTGAGTCATTCTGCAGTTTTATTTTTAACTACAGAATTTTTACTATTCTCTTGACGACACAGATGAGACATTTTAAGAGTGTCATGCTCTACCCGCTAAGCCAGCCGGATGCGTTAGAGCATTTTAATGTTCAATTATATATCAGGATGAAATTGCAAATACCGGAGAAAAATAGCAGGCCGCTTTGAATTCCCACTAAATGACTCAGCTTGTCAGACCGAAGGAAGCGAAGCGACTGTGGAGAATTCTTGACACTTGACTTGAGAAGGGGACTCACAGAGGACTAGAAAAAGGGGGCTGAAGGCACCAGGGAAGTGCCGAGGTGTAGAGCAGCTAGGCCCACCGGTGCCTTTCAGACTGCATTTTTGTTGTGAGTGAGAAAACAGGAACTCAGCAGGTGCCAGCGGGACACAGAGCTGGGCCTTAGTCCCAGTCCCAGGGCGTCCTGCCCGAGTACATGGCTTATCTGCCTGTGGATTAATAATGCCTTTTTATTGCCTGCGTTTCTGATGCTTTGACATCCTGGGGCCTTGCTGACCCAGGTGGGACTACCCTCTCAGAAGGTCAGCAGCTTCCTAGAGATATTGAGGCATATGAAGGGACTGCAAGTGCGCTTTCATATGCAAACCAAGCAGAGCCTACACCCCAGCCCTCCTCTATGGGGCTCTCAACAGCTGGGCGCTATCACCCCAGGGCCAGCTACAGACAACTAGAGGCAGCCCCTGACCCTAGAGCCCACCGGACTTATTCAAACGAGCCCATCTTAAGCCTGCACACCCTGCCTTGCCCCAACAACAGCCTCTGCCCCTGTTTTCCCTTTATCTCCTCTGTCTCCTGAGGGCCCTGGTGCTTCTTCATGCGCCCCTCCCCCATGGCGTGCTGTGCCCCTCCTCTTGGGGACTGTGAGTAGCACACTGTCTTCAGTGGCAGTCATCTCCCCATCTGCTGGGCTCTCCAGACCTGAGTAACAATAAAACTCACCTGTTTATGCTGCGCTTGAGAGTAGCCCCTGGGGGACTGACCCCCCTTGGGCACAGCACAGTGATACAGAGAGCCCCGCTGGAGTCCAGCTAGAGGGACCACATTGTATGATTGCGCACGGGAGGGCTCTCTGAGAAGCAGTGCTGAGTCCCTCTGCAACCGGGCAGCTGTGAGAGCAGCAGGGCAGGCCAGTGTGATGAGCCTTTTCGGGGCAGACGCCATGCTACCCTGCCAAGAGCACCCTGACTTGCTTCCAGGTAAAATACAGGCAGTCTTAGGTGAAAGGGAGCCAGAAAGGCCTCCGACTGGGGTTCTTACACATGAATTTCTGACCTCTCTGCCTTTATCCTCAGAAAAAATTTCATTATCCAGACAGCACATGACATCTGTAAATTAATTAGGCTCTTTGGGTTTGTAAACATAATGTGCATTTTGACTATTTGGAGAGTCTCAATTCGGCAAATGTGTTTCAGCATCTCAGTGTCCAGCAAAGTGCAAATTCCCAGCCACACAAATGACAGGAGCATCATGGGTCTAGAGGGGGAGACTGACACACACGCAGGAATAACACGTGTTGGGCTGTGCAAGTGTTAGCCCGGCACGCAGAGGACATGAGCTGGCACGGTGACTTCTGGTCCACACTTTCCAGTGGTGGGACCAACGGCACTCACCGCTTTCGCAGAAACCCCTTTTGGAGTTATAGTCAATGTCAGTACTGTTTTCTCCTGAACGTTTTGAGGATTGAAGTTGACCTTTGGGAGCAGGCTCATTCAGAAAGAGAAAGGCAGTAGATTAAAGCGAGCAATGATACTCTTGCTCAAAACCCTGGTGTAGCTCTTAACTGATGCCAAAACCTGTTCTAAAGACGCATTCCAAGAGTGCCTTAGGCAACCCCAGCCCGCTGGAGTATCGTCTCTGCTGTCTCGCTCTGTGCTCCGGACACGCGTGCACGCATGGACGCCGCACGCTCCCCACACTAGGAAAAAACACCCAGGCTTCCGATTTCTACCAGAACATAGTGAGTTACTACTAGTTAGTAGTAACTGTGTTCTTATATTCAATATATATATATTTATCTTCATAAAGCAGAATGTAGCAATAGCTGTCCAGATAGCCCAGTGCTTCGTTTCGCCCCCAAGACACCAACCACGGCAAATTCCATTTCTGACCTCGCAGCTTTGTTTTCTTTCTGCAAATGTTTTTCTCTTAATCTGTTAGGATGCTTTCACCCAAAGATTAAACGTGCATCTGTGGGTTCACGTCTGCATTTAGCACACGTTCATGGAGCACCCCATTCCATGCCCTGGGCAGGGCGAGGGCAGCAGCTGAGTGTGTGGAGGCTACAGCAATGACCTGCCCTTGGGGCTAAGAGGCTGTCCGCGTTTTACTCTCCAGGTGGTTGCTACGCTGGGGACCACGTCCTGCTGCTCCTTTGACAACCTCTTAGAAGTGGGCCCTCTCTGTAAGTATCTGATTCAGTTCGCTTTGTGGAAAAATGTTCTCAGTGTGTGGGAAATCTAGCAGACCCTGCTCTTGGGCTCTCCTTGTCACTACGTTCATGTTATGATGATTTGTCAAACTC
This sequence comes from Avahi laniger, assembly GCA_963575035.1. NCBI lineage: Eukaryota > Metazoa > Chordata > Mammalia > Primates > Indriidae > Avahi > Avahi laniger. The sequence goes on along the minus strand of CAUYSK010016085.1, from coordinate 12,539 downwards.
TTCTTGTATTTGCAATAACACAAACCTCAGCAGTTCGAGCTCCACACACTCAGAATTTGGGTTAATTGGACAAGATCTGAGCGCTATTTGTAAGAAGAATATTCCAAGCAATGTAACAATGACGTAAAATTGCAGACTCTGTTGGCCCTGTTAAGGAGAATAAACTCTTTAAAATCTTAGTGCAACAAACAACGCTCACATGAAGGTCGTGTATATACATGACATGAGAATCGTCCATGCTTGAAGTTAATCTTTTGGCATATTCATTTTTAGCCTTTTTGGAATTACTGAATAAATTAATAGTTAAGTCAATTGCTTAATATAATTTAGCAAATCAATATAATAAACTAGATTTCTCCAAAGAATACTCTGTGCTTCAGATGCTTTCCTGGGGCACTCTCATCTCTCTTTCCCTCAGTCAGAGCCCTTAAGTTTTCTCATCGAGACTAGAATTCTGTGCTTTCAAAAGGTGAAAAATGAATAAGCATCTATGTTTCTAACATTTCACCTTTAATGTGACTCTGGGGCCTCTGCAGGCCTTGGACGGAAGGACTCTCCCTGGGCAGGGACACTGTCCCTTAGGGTTTGAACGCTCCAATGGCTCCACTCCAGGGGAGCTGCCTGAGTCAGGCCCTCAGACCACATGCCGGTGGCCTGTGCCAGAGACCACGTCGTCGACTGCTGACAATTGTCCTCACACTCAGCCTGCTGAAGCTAAGCACAGTTCTCACTGCTGCTGACTCAAGGCTGGGCCGTGGTCTGCATCAGAGGAGTGGGCCCTCCTTGCCTGGCCCTCAGACTCCTGTCTTGCAGTTGGCAGCTGGAGAGGGCCATTGTGGAGGTGCTCTGGAGCCTGCTGCTCATGGTGCAGGGGACGGACGAGCTTCGGTCCAGCCCAGGCCCAGCCCTGAAAGTCGCGAGCCTTAAATTCTGAGCTGCATTTGCTCCATCTGTAAAATGGAGAGAAAAAGCAACACTTGTAACTTTAAAATACCAATGTTTCCCTCACAGGATTGTTCAGAGGATGAGTTCATGCAGGGAAAATGTGCTATCCCAAAGGCAGAGCATATTCCTATGCCACAAGGAAGGCAACACTGGTGACCGGCCGTGAGAATTGCGGCGAGATCCGGTCCCAAAAAAAAAAAAAAAAAAAAAGAGAGAGAGAGAGGAAGTCGGGAGTGCATGGATTTGCCTGTTCACATAGGTCTTTTGCCCTGCCATTTATGACCCGTGGCAGACATCTGGAAGGACAACTGGCTGCAGCCAGTCGTGCCTGGCCCAGGGCTGGAGAGATGGGGCAGAACCGCCCAATCAGGACTCCGGCCTCGGTGCTGGCCTCATTAGCCATGAACTTTGTCAGCTCAGCCAAGCAACTTGGCGTCCTCTGACTCAGATGTCGGGCTAAGAACTGAATGTCCTGGCCAGTGGCCGACTGATGTAATTCCCCAGAGCCATCGGATTTAGAGGGCTGAGGTCTTCTGCCGGACAGAGCCCACATGGCCCACTGTCCCTGGAGTCCAGCTCTGGCTGCCCACCGGGCTGGGGAGATGACAGCCAGCAGTGGCACCTGTGCGTCATCATCCCCTGGACAGGTCCAGCTCAGGTGTCCTGCTGTCCTGGGGCTCCCTGTTTGGGCTGCAGGCAAAGCTGGATTTGTGATTGGTTTGGTTCTAAACACAGAACTTGCTTCTGGGGCTGTGCTGAAGCAGGTGACGTGGGCCAATACCAAAGCCCTTTTGTCCATTGCCGAAGTTTATACGGAGGTCAATTTTTGAAATTATGACAATTATATTTTTATTGATGGTAATGTTACCGTCATTAGTGCCTTAGCAACTAAGTCAGCACCTTTGTACCCGCATTCCCTTATCCAATACCATTTACCTATCACCAGATATTTATGTTCTTCAACTCCAGACAGGGCTGTTCTGAGATCCTGAGCTGACCTTATTCTATAGTAGGATTAGAATAATTAAAATAATTCATATAAATTATTTACCCACCATCATCTGAGAAAGAAAACAAATCAGAAGATGTTTTTCTTGAGTTGCTGCCTTAGGAAAGACATTTTCTTCTTAGTGCTTTTAACATGATTCACCAGAGAGGCAGTTTAAATTGGTCCGCTTGGACGGACAGGTTGTCTGGCAGGCTGTGCTGAGAAGAGGATGAGACACAAAAAGTGGATAATTGAAGTCAGTTAGGTGCCAGGTGTGAACGTGGGAGAACTGAGGACAGGGGTCCCGGCTGAGCGGGAGAGGCTGTCTCGGAGTGGGAGGACGGCGCAGGGCAGTGCAGGCGGCCACAGCCACGTCCTATGGCCCCGGGACGGCCGGGGGGCCGTGTGGCTGGAGGGGCAGCCAGGCCTGGCCACCGCGTTCCAAGGAAGCCTCGTAAGGACATAGGGCTGGCAGCAAGAGGCTGGTGGCCCTCCCTCAGTGCTGGATGTTCCCTCGTGCGTGCAATTCCCCTAGCTCTGGCCGGGTCTCTGTGTCTGCCTGACTCCTAGCGGGACCCCCGTGTGCCGGGGGGACCAGAGGGAAGAGTGTACTGTCACATGTGCAATGTAGAGCACAGAGGTGGTGCCAACGACTCTTTACTTCCTAGTGAAAACGAGAGAAGCCCCTACCGAGTCTACTCCTGGTGGACATCTCTGAGTTCCCTTCTGTGGGAGTTTTAGGCCAGCGACAAGCGTGGAGGGAGCAGAGGCTCCCACAAAACCACTGCTGGTAACAGACATAAAGGCATTTCAAAGCTCTGACTCCATTGGATCTTCAGGATCAAAGCCCTCAGGACACATTGTACCAAAATCAAATGTGTCCTGAGGACTTGGATGCCACCCTGTCAGGGGACGGGAGGCCAGAGATCCTGGAGCAGGGTGGCCCTGAAGCAAGGTTTACAGGTGGAGGTGCCACCTCCCCCAGAATCAGCCTCACCTGGCATTTGCATGACCCCACATGCTGTGGCAGCATGCCAGGAAGAGCCGGGGTCCTAGGGTGACAGGCAGGGTCTCTCTGGAGAGTCATGGGGCAGCGATGAGATGGCCATCACTGCTGTAACTCGGATGTGCTGTGAGGCCGACAGGAACTCCGGGCTCCTTCACAGGCCAGACATACAATTTCATGCTTGCTGTGGCCTGAACGTTTGTGTCCCCCAACTCCATGTGCTGAAATCCTAAGCTGAGGTGATGCTGTTAGGAGGCGGGGCCTTTGAGAGGTGCTCAGTCCTGCGGGTGGAGTCCTCAGGACCAGGATTAGTGCCCTTACCACAGAGGCCCCAGGGAGGCATCACGCCCCACTGCGCACTGACCAAAGCCAGTGATGGACCCACTGATCCCTACAGATACAGGTGACACTGTGACACCTGACACCTGTGACGGGGTGCCCTGACACCAGCACCCCTCCCTGTGAGGGGCAGCGTGGTCTGTGTCTTCTCCGCCATCCTTTGCTCTTATGTATTTCATGGGTGTGCTGGTGCCGAGGGCGGGAACAGCCAGGGAAGTCGCACGTCTTTCTCGCTGACTTTGCGCTGGGTGTCCTGATAGGCACATTGCGAGTATTGCCCCATTTATCCCTCGAGGTTCTGGGCACTGTGTTCATCTGCATGTCGCCTCTGAGGAGGACGAGGCTTGGGGCAGGTAGGTATGGTCACACAGCTGGGGGGCGGCTGCAGGCAGGAGCCGGGCCCAGGAGTGTCTGCACTGGGGGGCCCGGGACACAGGGGCTCTCCCGCCTCCCAGATCAGGTCGGGCCCGCCCACGCTGTCCTGCTACAGTTGGAAAACAGAAACCCTATTCACGAAGGGGGCGGAGGATGATTGAAGACCATGTGAAATGAATGACTTAAGTTCCCTGTGGGGATGGAGTGGGGCGGATAGGGCCAGTGTGGCCTGTGTCCACATCCTCCCTCAGGTGACATTTGTGAGGAGGACGTGAAAATGGTGAGGGGAGTCCAGACAGGAAATCCCAGGTGGGTGACATGGGGGAGGACAGAACAGGGCGGTGGGACTGGAAGAAAATGTGGGTGGGTGAGCCCAGGGTTGGGGGACACGGGTCCCCGAGAGCCAAGCTGAGCAGCGAGGTTCAGGCTTGAAAACCAAGGGGTGCAACAGACTCCACCCTGAGCACCTGGTGCGCGTCTGGGGCCAGGAACACCCACGTCTGCCCTCAGCGATCGCCCACAGGTACCGGGGCCTTGCAGAGCGCTAGCTTCGTTCAGCAAGTACCATGGGTACTCTGCGAGCAGGAAGGACGCAGGGGCGGCGCGGGGGCAGGTGTCAGACACGCGCTGAGGGCGTCCGTCTGGGCACTCACACGCTGCTTCTGGACTTTAGGCAACAAGGAGGACATGTGGCTGCACATCGACGCTGCCTACGCGGGCAGCGCCTTCATCTGCCCCGAGTTCCGGCATCTTCTGAATGGAGTGGAGGTAGGCGTGCTCTTCGCTCTTCAATAAGGTCATTTGTTTAAGGTGCTGTGTTATTAATGACTTCAATTTCTTGCTACTGAGGTTTGTTTCAGGAAAATTATTTTTGAACTAATTCCAGGGATTATGGGAAATTATACGTCCTCAGGCCAGGGCTGAGAACCCTCCCTGGTCACTCAAGCTGCCTTCTTGAACTACCCCTGACGTTTACAGCTATTTTCAGGCTACACAAATCCTGGACAGGGCTGTCATGACAGGATAGATTTTAGCTTATCAAAGTGTGGGAAAATATTTAGGAACAAAATAAGATCTTAATACATTTCAGCTCGAAGGGTAATTTAAAATAGCAATGTGCAATTCCATACAGTCTGGTTCAACATGTTAGTCGTGTTCTGCCCACACATCTGAGGGTGATATTCACTTCCACCAATACTGAATGAGCGGCTGCCGATGCCTTTAAATGCCCCTCTGAAATCGTAAAATAGGGTTTGGAATGTGACGTGAAGCATCTGCCTCTGTTGAGAAATAGCCATCAAAATTATTGACTAACACTTTGCTTCTCCAAAGAGCCGCAGAACATAGATGGTCCAGACTCAACACAAAGAAACAACTCACAGATGCGCTGTGATGGGTTATTTCAGACCCCAACAGGAGTTCATTGCTGATGGCAGCTCTTAATGCAGGAAGTCTCTCCTCCCCAGGAACTCAGACGTAAACGCCACAAAGGGTCCTGAGAGCCAGTCTGTGGCAGTGTCCAGGGGAAGGAGCCGAGGCATTGGCCAAGGAAGAAATGCTTTCTGCTTAGGGACCTCCCCCATACGCGGTGCAGCATGAAGGGCACAGACTTTGGCCTTAGGCTCCTTGGCTCAAATCCCAGATTGACCCTCAGGACCAGCTGTGCACCCCTGGGCAGGTTAAATTTCATCCCTGCGCCTCATGAATGGATTTTACAATGATACCTCCTCTGTGGGACTGTCGGAAGCAGTAGACGGGTTAGTCATATTTAAAGGGCTTAAAAACAGCATCTGGCACATGGTACGGACTGAGCATGCATTAGACGCTGTTATGATTTTTCACCGTGGCTTGGAGAGACTTCTTCAAAATCTTTCTCTGCTCACATGTCGGGCTTGCCGATCAATTTTCTAATTCCTGCTTTGAATTCTCGTAATGCTGTAACACTAGAAAAGTGGGTGTGAGAGGTGTAGCCTACCAATGGTCCCATCTTTGAAAAGAATAGCCCCTTATCACTAGCGAATAAAGTAGCGTTCTGGTTTATAGCTCCATCACATTCGTTCATTCGATAATTATTGATCTAGGCCTTACTACGTGCTAGGAATTAGATGGGTCCTCGCGGGGCTGTGGAGCTGCCAGAGGCCTTTGTGAGTGCTGGAGAAGGGGTGTAGTGGGCGGGAAGTTCTGATAATGTGATGCCAAAACCAGCGCTCCACAGTTTACTGCCGACTAGCTGGTTTGGTGGGCGTTGGTGCTGGGAAATGAATAAATCTCTATACCATATAAATATCTTCTATTGTGGAGAGAATACATATCACTTGAAATGCCTGTCCCTGGACGGTTTCAAGTGAAGAGAGGCTAGTGTTCATCTGGGATTTATTTATGTGTCTCTCCCCAAGGCACGGCTGGGCTAGATGCCCTTTTCTAAGTCTAGGCATCAGGTTTAGGGTTTCGTGGTCTTTTCCTACCACTACTCTTCTTTTCCCCACGCACTGACAACTTGTGGTTTCGCCTTTCACAGGGGGTGCCTAATTGCCAGACCACCAGAGCGACAGGCACTCCAGCTAGATCCTATCAGCAGCAGACAGTGTTTCATGCGGACAATGAGTCATTTCAATTTCCCTCGGTTATTGCTGTAGCCTCTCTTTCCTTGCAGGGCTGAGGCTGTCGCTGCTCTAGCTGGGCCAGATAAGGGGCTGCAATATCCTGTTGTGGCCCTACCCTGGGAGATAAGAGCCTTTCTCTCTGTCAGCAGGAGGAAAATAGCACTGTTGGGTAATGAAAGAAGTTTAAACAGATCAGCCCCACAGGAGAGAACTAATAAAATCCCCAGCAAACAAAGCTCCTCTTTAACCTTTTGTCTCCTTTTATCAACAAATGAAACTTGCTGTAATTTCCCGTCTCTTACTCAAAATTACTTTTATTGAAACCTGGAAGGAAATGAATCTGCACCTCCAGAGCCGGTGAAGGAGGAAGGTTGCCTTCGCTGGCCAAATATCTCCCTGAGGTCACAGCCTGGGCCCTTAAGCCTTTGCTGCCTTTCCAGTGCACGTCCCGGGAACCAGATATGGAAGAGGTGCCCGGAAGCCTCGAAAGGATTGAAAAGTTTCCCAGGAGCAGATTCGACCAGAATCTGGGGCCTTGCAATGGCAGCTACCTTTATTTCTGCTTCGGTTTTGGATTTAGCATGTGGCCAGCCCCGGCCCTGCAGGTGGACCCAGTTCTTGTCCGGATGACAAACCAGGGCCTGCGTTTTGAAAGATGTAAGGAAGCACCATTCATGACAGCTCAGTGAAAATGCAGGGTGCCCTCCTTGACTGTGCTTGGTAATCGGAATCTCTGATTTTCTCCTTGAAAACACGGGAGCAGCTGACATTGATGCGTGTAGCTGGAGCCGTTGTTTGCACTTATTGCCCGGATCTTCCAGCCAGGGAACCTGTAGCTGTTAGGAATGCAATGAACTTGGATGTCGTCTTTAAAAATAAAGAAGCAAATATTTAGGTAAATGGGGAGAGTTGTTGGTATGTTACGGTAGTGCTGGCAAAAAAGCCAATCGATTAAGTGAAAACTGGGTTGATCTCTAATTACTGTAGATTAGTTATGAGATTTTCACTTTCCCTTTGTTCATGATGCCACATATATTCTCGGAACTTTGCTAATTTATGACATTGAAGGAACTGCAGGTATAAAAATATTGCACAGGCCAAATCGGTACAATTTCTGGATGTCATACTTGTGAACTAAAATTCCGATTATTCCAAATATTCCAGTAGTTTGAAACACAATGTGAATATTTTGTGCCACTTTGGACTCTGCAAATTTGAAAGTGCTTTTCGTTTGGGGATATAGACTTCTCATTAATATGCATGAGGTCTTGTTTGATAACTGAACATTTATAACTACAATGTTTTCTTTTTGTTGTTCTTATTCCTTGGCAGTTTGCAGATTCTTTCAACTTCAATCCCCACAAATGGCTTTTGGTGAATTTTGACTGCTCTGCCATGTGGTAAGTTTCCCTGTTCATGAGATGCCAGGGGCCTGTCCCCACTGCTCTGTGGAGCTGATGGCCTTTCCAAAAGGAAGCTGGCAGGGAGAAGGTGCCAGAGCCGAAGGGGCACATCTAGTCACTGAGCTCACTGCTCGCTTCGGATTCTGCGCTGTTGATAGAATTCCTGCTAAATCTTACCCTGGCTGGAAACTTTTATCTGGAACATGACTGCGACATCTTGGCATAAGAAAAGAGAAGGCTGAAAGGGACGATCTGTAATTTGACTTATTTAGCGTTAACAGAAAACAAATGCAAGGAAATTTTGGTACATACTTTTAATTCAGTTGCTTCTGTGTCTTTATTCTTGGATTCTTAATCAGTCTTAGTCTAATACTAAGTTTAAGCAATCTGAGTCTAAATGCTAAAAAGCATTTGCTAGGGAAAAATAAAAGCAGCCCTATTTCCTAAGCATTTCCCTGGAAATTCTTAATAACAGTGTCAGAATACCTTGGTAATATTTAGAGTAAGAAAAAGAACTCAGAAATTAAGGTGGATGGTATTACATCACACACATGATGTTTAAAGAAATAATGCTGTTGGAGAGTATTATGGTGATGCTAGAAACGAGGGCCTCTAAATATTTTGGAGTAAGAAGGTGATTAATCAGTCATAAAGCCAGGAGGCTTTGCGTGAATTTTGTAAGGTATACAAACAATCAGTTTGTCCTTTTACTAGTTTATTTAAAGGCAAACCACAGTTCCAGTTTTTTACTTTTTACTTTTGTTCATCAAGATTTTTTTTTGGTCAGTCTTTTTCCCAAACCTCTGATATGCAATTTTAAAACCAATGAGTATGTGGGCATTTCAGGCTTAATTTTGTCTGAAATACTAACAAAGATTTATAAAAGCTACAGCTGTTATGAATGTCAGTATCCTTTTGTATTCTTGCAGTTGTTTTACTGCTTTTCCTAAAGTGGAACACAGTGAGGACAGTTGATACAGTGTGTCAAGGGTCCCTTTTTTCAAGATTTAATTTTGGTTGAGATGTGGTCTCGTTCTGCTGAGGTATTTGGTCATTTGGGAAAACTCTCTAAGGGAGCCGGAGTTCAGAGAGCCCAGACAGAGAGTCAGCAGGGGCTCCGAGGAACAAGGGCTCTGCCTGGATGCCTTTTGTTTTGCAGGGGGCTGGATGTCCTTAAATGCCAGCAGCATTCCACACAGTAAGCCCCAGAACTACCATCCAGCGGGCCAGGGCTGTGGGCCTGAGGTGCTACCGGGCGGGGCTGATGGGAGCAGGGGTGTCCTGTGCCACGAGGTCGTCAGTTGGCGGGGGCAACAGTATCAGCAACAGCTGCTTAGTGGGTGCTGATGGGGACAGGCGCCCTTAAAGGCCCTAATCTCACTATGGTGCTCTGGACCCTGTGCAGCCCTGTGAGGGCGCAGACATTGCCACACTCCCATTATGGATGAAGAACTGCAGCTATCAGGGACCAGAAACATTTTGGACCACTGGTCTTTGACGCAAAGATTGACATAATGTAAGGAGTGTGATAAATGTGGCATCCTGTCCCTGGGTCCAGACAACCGGTGCGAATGTTAAGGCTGAGAGAAAACATGCTTTGTCAGTGACATGATGAAAAAGATTTGAACCCTTCGTGGGCTGTGACGTGCCTGTCGCCAGAGCTGAAGTGACCCTAGGCTGCTGCAGACACTTCAGAGCAGATGTAACGCGAGCAGAAGGCTGTGTTTCCATCTGTCTCCGGCAGATCCTCCCTGGCATTCTGTGTTCAGTTCAGGCATCAGCCTGTGAAGAGAAATTTGACAACGTGGAAGAGGTATAGAGAAGAGACGCAGGAAGCACAGGGATGAGGCCGTGCCATTTGGAGAAGGGAGAAAGGACAGAGTGATTAGTCTGCAGAAAAAATTAAACATAAGCCCTAAGACCAAGAGCATTCTCGGTGTTGGAAAGTTTGCGGCAGAGAAGGGTGATGGGTTAGTTCTCATTTCCTGGTGAGGAGTGCAGCGGTGGGGGTGGTTTCAGTACTCGAGGAGTTTCCTACCTCCCTATGGGTTCGAAAGGCTAAATAAATATGTGTTTAAATTATGATACAGAATGTGCTCTTTCTCTCCTGAGCGGGGGGGTTCCGGGCAGAATGATGGTCAAGGATTTTGGTGAGATACTGTGTACCTGGGAAAGCTTTTGTTCCATGACACCATGAAAACAGCATGAATATTGATTGATGGAATTTGACTTTGAGGCATTTGTGTTTCAACATAGAAATTGCTGATCTTTACTGGTGGGGACACTGTGCTTGTGTTAGTCTGCTAGGGCTGCCATAACAAAGTGTCACACACTGGGGGCTTAAACAACAGAGATGTTTTTCTCTCGCAGTCCCGGAGGCCAGCAGTCCAAGATCCAGGTGTGGGCAGGGCTGGTCCCCCCGAGCCCGCTCTCCTGGCTGCAGATGGCCGTCTTCTGCCATGTCCTCAGTGTGTCTTTGTGTCCATGTTTGCTCTTCTCATTAGGACACTAGTCAGATTGGATTGGGTCCCTCTCATATGACTTTATCTAAATTACTTCTTCAAAGGCTCTGTCTCCAAATACAGTCACATTCTGATGTCCTGGGAGTTGAGACTTCAACACGTGAATGTATGGGGGGGGCACGATTTGGCCAATGACAGTGCTCGTCTGACCTTCCCAGCAGCTTTCCTGGGGGAGGGGTTGGTACCCTACTTTGCAGATCGGGAACCCGCAGTTCGAGCTGTTTGGTTGGCTTGTGTAAGGGCACAGTTATCCATGCCAAAGCCAGAGCCACAGATGCAGTATTTAATGGCAATAGGGGCGTAGTTTTAAAATCTAATGCTAAGTAGAAAGAGGAAGATAGAATTCTGTATCTCACAGCATGCAAACCAAGAGTATGTGACACAAAGCAACACACATTTAAAAAACACACGTACAAACAAAAGGCTGCACATAGAACATGTTGGGATCCTTCCTTATGGATGTAGACGAAATGGGAGAATGAGGGCTGTTTTTTGTTGTAACTGAGCCAAAATCAGGCTCCGATTCTATTTCCACTTTTGTTCAGGCTGTCATTGACCCATTTTCTCTCTAAGTACTGAAAATAGTCCTGAATTTTAGCCCAGGGTGTATAGCTGAGGCAGAAGGCAAATAGTGGGACCACGGCATCCCCTTCCTCCATCCCCCTGCCCATCTGAGAGGTGGGTTCACTGAGCATGCTCCATGGGTGGTTGCCCTGCCTGTTTGCAGAGGGTGTCAGGAGAGACAGCGCCTCATGGTACACAGGGAGTTGGGAGAAGCAAGGCTGAGAATCTATTCAGAGGCCTTTTTTGCACTGTCCTGAATATCATGGGATAAACTTAAATATTTTAACAGTGTAAGAGATTATTGGAGTGATGTGATCTGCCATAATACAATAGAATACAGATAATGAGGATACTTGTAAGAACCGGAATTCAGAAAAGGACAGGCAAACCTCCACATTCCTAAGAGTTTAAACCAAGCAGGGCTGGGCGTGGTGGCTCATGCCTGTAATCCTAGCACTTTGGGAGGCTGAGGTGGGAGGATTGCTTGAGGCCAAGAATTCAAGACCAGCCGGGACAACATGGCAAGACCCTCATCTCTACAAAAAATAAAAAAATTAGCTGGGCGTGATGGTGCATGCCTGTATTCCCAGCTACTCAGGAGGCCGAGGCAGGAAGATCGCTTGAGCCTAGGAGTTCAAGGCTGCAGTGAGCTGTGATGGTGCCACTGCACTCCAGCCTGGGAGACAGAGTGAGATCCTGTTTCTAAAACAACAACAACAACAATGAAGAGTTTAAACCAAGCAAACTAATGATCGGAAGTGGGGAAATTTTTTACAGTGTCTTTTAAAATTTCACTGATACAACAAACAACACATAAACGGATTTTTTTTATTGCTCTCACTGGCTTTTTGGTATTCCTTAAAGTAAGAAGTGCCTCTCTTTCGTTTAATGAGATTTTACCAATGGTTGGTCCAAAATTTAACACAAATGCTTTGGTTGTACTCTTTAAATATTGAAACGGACAAGATAATTGAAGTTTCTAAAACTTGCAATCATTACAAGCATAGTAAACACTTTTCATAATGAATTCATTATTTTGTTCATAAGCTTTTTATTGCTCATTTGATATTTTGAATCTTTTATATGTAAATGTGAATCATTCTACCCAGAGCTGTATGTCTCTTTAATATCAGATCTCCAAAGAAAATTTCAAATTCCATATACACCAAAGGCATATATTATCTACATTTAAAAAAAAGCTTGGTTTTTTTCCCACCAAAATTAAATTTTATTACAAATTGTTTGATAGCATCTGCACACTTCTGTTACATTGGAAAGTTTTTAAAAATTCAGTTTCTTTGCAAGAGTTTTAATTGCTCTAGTAATGGCAAGACTTGATTTCAGAACTTGTGTTAAAACAGTTAGTAGACAATTTGCTACATGTCTTTTTGGTTTCTTTGCACTGTGGTCTGGGAGCCCTTTAGTATCTTAAATTCTTTTAGCTGTTTTTGGCACCGGGAGGTAATGTGAGTTCTCTTTCGGTGAGCCCCACATAATGTAGACTTTTTAAAAAAGAAAACGTAAGGAGCCAAGCTTTCAGCCCCACATGGGGGTTCCTCCCCTCCTCCCCCAGGAATGTGGCCTCAAGGAGAGGCTGTTCTCAGGGAGAGGCCCTGCAGTGCCAGGTGGCTGCTGCCTTGAAAGGATGTCACTCCATACCATGCTCGTGGATTGGCAGAATCAACATTGTTAAAATGGCTATACTACCCAAAGTGATCTACAGATTCAATGCAATCCCTATTAAAATACCAGCATCATTCTTCACAGATGTAGAAAAATTAATTTTACGTTTCG
>CAUYSK010016080.1:0-24440 GCA_963575035.1 Avahi laniger | reverse complement strand
TTTTTTTCCATGGAATTTCTATTAATCACGGACTGGGCTTCTAGAGTTGATTCAGTCATTTTATTTACTATTTCCCGTCACTTGATGATCATTTCTAATGTCCAAGCTGTATTTCAACACTGTCATTCAGTAGTTTTCATTGTTTTTTTGTTTTATTTTAAACAGTGAGTTCTTAAAGGGCTTGTTGGTGGTTTTCATAGCATCTGTTCTTGCAAGATGCATGCAGTATATTTGCTCTCATTAGTTGGTTTTCCTTTTAAAGTTCTCTTCTGCTCACTGCATTGTCTCTGCTTTTATGAGTTCCATTTATCTATCTCTGTTTCATTTGATCTCTTTCCTTGGCTTTGAAGAAAATAATGCTTCGGAAGGTAAAAAAAGTTGTTGTTCAACATTTACTTAACAAATATATATGTGTATATATACATATTATATACATATGTAAGGCCAGGCAATAGGCATGGGAAACACAGTAGTAAACAAAACAATGCAGCCATCATATATCTATATAAACAGTATTGTAAAGAGTGAGAAACTGATGAGAAAAAAAAAAAGAAAGGGAGAATAATAGAATGTAATTTTTTTAAGGCATTCATGGGCTAGCCCTGCAATACAGTAATAGGGTGAGGATTCACAGGTCCTATGAATGGCACATAGATACCATCAATTGTAGTTGTGTTTTTTTTTTTTCCATTGGATATATTCTCAAAAAAGGAACACTCCAATCATGTACCAGAACAGAATTAGCTTGGCTGCCAGAATTCTAGAGGTCCAGCAGGGAAAGAGGCTCTCACTCTCCATATGCAGACGTAATTCAAACCTTCCTTTTACAATACAGCTTCACTTCCAGCCCGGCTGTGTCTTGTTTCCACGTTTCCAGACTCCCTCAGACTCTCAGCTTTTGCTACAGTGGAAATGGGAAGAGCAATAATGGCTAAAAGAGCTGGAATTTCTCTTCATTTCAGCTCCCCCTGAGCACCTGGCTATACAGAAACATGATTCTTTCGTGTTTTGAGCTTTTCAAAGATGCTGTTACATATAGGCCTATTTCTTATTTGTTTGCACTATTACAGACTTTCTGAGTTAAAATTTCTTTGCCTTGCTAAATCTGTTCCTACTCATCCCTTGGTCTTACTATTTTCCCAACTTTTGTTGACATTTCTCTTCAGATTTTCTTTTCTGTGTTCTCCATCTGTGAGGCTCATACCTTTTATTCATTTACTGATGGAGGGAGAACAGGTCAGATGCATGCTTGTTCCTTGTCATTTGCAAAGTGATTCTGCTAGAATGCCAATTGGATCATCATTTTCCTTCCATGGAAAATCCTCCTTGGTTCCCTGGAGCCCTGAAAATAAAGCTCAACCTTCTGAACATGACTTTCAGCGTCCATCCTGAGTTGATGCCAACAATAGTCATGATAATAATAATTGCAGTAACATAATTACTATTTGTATTATTATACTAACATATATGCATCGCTATGTGCCTAACACTATATTATTTTATTTCATATTCAAAACAAAACATTAGGAAAAGATTTTTTTAAAAAATATCTCTCCCATTAGTTAAAAAAAATGGCTTTCAGAAGTTCCCTTACTTACCCAAGGTAACACAAATGATTAGTTATTGGATTTAATAACTAAGAAATTTACCGCTAATGATGAATTCAGTTTTTGTTGCTTTTTTACATTGTTCTGCAGCTGCCAGCCTGGTGAAACTAGCATAGTGTAGTAAATAAATAGAACAGGGTGGGAGAGGACAGAGAAACAGGTTCAGCGGACACAGTGCAGCACACTTACTTGTAGTATAGCGCTGTTCTACCTTGCTCAATCTCTTAGCACTTCTTTACTCCTTGAATTTAAATTCTATTCAACCTAAACTTCTTTCGGTTTCTCTGTTTTTTCCCCAATTTCCTCTACTAATTCTTACCCCAAGATAAGAAAAATCGAACAATTCCAGATGCATGAAATATACTTCCCAACCCTACATCCTTCTAAGACCTTCTCCATAAATCTAAGTTTAACATTCTGGTTAAGAAAACATTTCATCTTTGTCAAGCACTTAGTCACAGTCTATTGCAGTCACCTGTCATTCACCCGTATTTTCCTTAGATTTTAAGCTTCATGAAGGATCATGCATTTCCTCTTGATGATTACATCCTCATTACTTTGCTAGTCCTAGTAAGTGTCCTATATTTTTCAAGGAGATTATAATAATAACTATTATAATATAATATATATTATGTGTAATATAATATAGTATATAATAATATATACAATAATAACCAACAAATTACCACAAACACAGAGGCTGAGCAAAACACACATTTATTATCTTACAGTTCTGGAAGTCAGAAATTCAAAATGGGTCTCACTAAGCTTAGTCAGTATCTCAGCCAGGATGTGTTTCCTTCTAGAAGCTCTAGGGGAGAATCTGTTTTCCTATCTTTTCCACCTTCCTTCATTTCTTGACCTGTGTCTGCCTTTCACCATCTTTCACATTTCAGAATCTTTGGGATTATATTGGGCCCATCTGGATAACCCAGGATAATCTTTCTATGATTTATTTTAAGGTCAGCTGTCTGCAACCTTAATCCAGTCTGCTACTTTAGTTACCCTTTGCCAAGTAACTGTACATATTTGCAGGTGATAAAATTAGTACATGGATATGTTGGGGGGAATGTTTGGGAATTTCCTGCTGGCCATGATAAACATTACCAATCGGTTTATCTATTCTGATGAAGAAATGTGTTTTACAGATATTTTCTGAACTAATCTTTACAAAAACTCTTCAAGATAATTATCTTTATCTTAGTTTGAAATACAATGCACTGAGGTTGACAAGACTAACTTGCCTAAGATGTGACAGTAAGTGGCAGAGCCTTGACTCAAATGCAAGGGGAAAGCCCCAGGTTTTATGTCTTTTCATGAATATTGTTTTTTATTTCTGGCCAAAATTCCTTACCTGACTTGTAAAATACTTTTCCTTTGTTCTAGCCATATAGTTGTACTGATGTGTTAGTTGTTCTTATACTATTCTTTACCCACTGGGCGCAAATGATTTTCCTGAGCCAGTTGCCCTTCCTGGAGCCGCTCAAGCCGTCCATCAGATTTTCTGGTTTGTTTCTTTCCATTTTGTTTTCACTCTAAATGAATATTGGCTAGGTTGCTTTCCTTTGCAATCAAAACCGTCTGACTTAATCCAGTCCTTCAACTCTACTGTGCTGTCTTCCAACTGTTATTTGATGTTCTTTCTAGCTTATAAGAGCTAAATACATTATTTTATTTAATAATGCATTATTTTATTTAATAATAAGAGCAAGATCTGCATGTTAGATATTTTATTCACATGTTAGAGAGAAAGAAACTAAAATCTAAAGAATTGATTTCCTCTCTTGTTGCATTTGATGGATAGAGATAAGATTCAAACTGTTCAGAGTCAATATTTCTCAGTAGATCAACTGCATAAGCACTGGGAACATAGCATCGTATGCTTTGCTATGTGCCCAGCACTTAGCACAACTGGGATTAGATGTCACATCAGTTTCCTAGGGCTAACAAAATACTACAAACTGGGTGAATTTAAGCAACAGATATTTATTTTCTTACGGTTCTGGAGACTTGAGGTCTGACATCAAAGTGTCGGCAGGGCCGTGCTCTCTCTGAAATCTGCAGGGGAGGATCCTTCCTGCCTCTTCCTACCTCTCGGTGGTTTGCCAGCCCTCCTGGGTATTCTTTGGTTTGTAGCTGCAACATTCCTATCTCTGTTGCCACATGGCATCATCCCCTTGTAAGTCTGTGCCTCTGTGTTTCTTCTCTTCTTCTTATAAAATCACCAGTCATATTATATGAAGGGCCCACTTAGACAAGTTGACCTCATCTTAATCTATCTAACTGTATCTACTACAACCTATTTCCAAAGAAATTCACATTCTGAGGTTCTGGGGATTAGGATTTCAACATAAGTTCTTTGGGAAACACAAGCCAAATAACAGATACTTAAATAATTAATAGTTGGATAAATGATGTAGTAGTATATAAGGGCCTGTTTAAAATATTTAGTATAAGAATACATGCAGATACAAACAGTTTTCCACTTTTGAACCACTGAAAGGCTGATCTCGCCTGTATTTTATGCCAGCAAGAGTGGACCTTTAACAATAAAAGACACTACAATGCAGAGACAGTGGGGAGTGTCAAATTAAAAAGTAAAGAGCTGGGATTTGTTGCTCCCTAGACCTCTTCCGCTCTTTAGATGATATTTTAGTGATAACATCCTCAGCCTCAGAGTCTGTGCAAGCAATCAGAGAGCCAAGGCTAAACTTTCTTTCCTGCTTCAAGTCCAGACAATTGCTGATTTCACCCCCATCCCTCCTTTGCTTGCTAATAAGTGAAGAGAAATTATATTATATTCAGAAGCAGACATACTGTGAAACTAATGAAGATTAAGCTTCAGGGCCTTCCAGTTGCATGGAGCCCCTTCCAGAGACTTGTACCTAATTTCATTTCAGTAATGTTATATGCATTTTTTAAAGATTATTACCCAGATTGTATAAGCTTCAGGCCTCATAAAACCTGGATGTACCTTTGAACAAATTCTAGGGATAGCCAATTAATTATCTAATATTTTGATTGGCAGACTTCTCTTTCAGAGATGTAAAGCTGTTCAACAGAAATGCTAAAATGAAAATAACACATTTTGTGTTGGCATAATCATAATCAGAGTGCATTGTTCTGTGTGGCACCTCACCAGCAGGACACTAACCTCACCAATTTTTTTCGTTACCAGGAATGACAGACCACTGGTCACACGGCTCAGCAGCAGCTGAAAAGAGGAGGCTGGTACAGGAAGGGGACTGGAGATCGGGTGGCCCTTTACTGTTGCTGATGTCCCGTGAGTATTGCCACTTGCAGTGAGCCCACAAAGAGGAAATGTGAACCCCAAAGACATGGAGAGGGGAGCGCAGGTCAGATGAAGAAGCGCAGGTCGCGAGCACCATCAACAAAGGCGAGTGCACGTGCTGCAGAACAGTTACTATTTTGGGGGCCACATGGACACGAAACATATTGGGTTTTTTGTTCTTGTTGTGTTTAGAGACAGAGTCTCATTCTGTCACCCAGGCTGGAGTGCAGTGGCGTGATCATCGCTCACTGTAACCTCGAATTCCTGGGCTTAAGAGATCCTCCCATCACAGCTTCCCAAGTAGCTGGGACTACAGGCACATGCCACTGTGCCTGGCTAATTGTTTTAAAAAATTTTTCATAGGGATGAAGTCTCAGTTGCCCTAGGCTGGTCTTAACCTGCTGGCTTCAAGCAATCTTCTGACCTCAGCCTCCCAAAGTGCTGGGATTACAGGTATGAGCTGCTGCACCCAGCCAACACGTATTGTCAAATGTTACCCAGGGTAGCTCTAATGAGGAAACAGTTAACTAGTCAGCCTGAGAATCGAATTAGGGTTTTTTGAAAATGTCTGTGACACTTGTTTGTGTTCCCTTTTGGATCTCACCCCAACAGGAGCCTGTTCTACCTAGTTTATTTACATTTTGTTAAAGGGCATTTTAAAAACTAAACCTATCAGAAACTAAAATAGTAAATATTAAGTGGTGGAATTTCAAGTCTTGTGATGCTTTGAGACAAAATATTTTTGATAGAAATTTTAGATCATAACACACAGCTATGATGACCAGCCCTGCCACAGTATTTGATTTTTAGAGCTTGCTCCATACCATATGATAATTGATCATTAAATCCTACATATTTTACATCCAATTTTCTCACTTGTTTCCTTTCTACATTCTAACCTAGCTTAAAATTTTGACCCCGACCCCTTATTTCCGGTTTAGTATGTTGTTTAAAATACCGTTAACCTTCATCTATCACTCTCACCAGTTCTTTGCTCCCATCCCAACTTCTTGCTGAGGTTACTCTGACGTGCTCTTCAGTGTAGCTGACTGTGCATCAAGCCCGCACTTGAAACCCCCCTTACCTGGTTTTTCATTTAGTTTCATCAAACCCTCTAACCTATTGGGATGCAGAGAGATTAAGTGATTTAGCAACACATGCAAAAGTAAGGCAAAAATTAGAACTAACTTAATTATTTGTCCTATTTTTTTTCTAACTTTAATGCCTTATGTATTTTACATGATAATTCCCACAAATCTTTACTTTTTTTCCATAGGATAGCCATTTCATGAGAGATCCAGAATAGAAACTGCTTATTCCAATAGGGACCAATATTCACAGCACTGCTTTCTTCAGCTTCCAAGGAATGCACAAATATATTTTTATAATGCAATATGCTTATTAGTCATTATATGAATTAAATTGCCTACCTTGTATCAATGCTATTACTTAAATGAAAGCAGAACTTTTTTCCTCAGTTCTTTTCAGATAGCATCAACTATTTAAATGTGCCCCTTATTTTCACTATATTAAATATATTTTGGAGTTTCAATAATGCTCATTTGAATTTTCTTGATTATTCATATGTCCCGGTTTATACTGAATAAGAATGTTTTAAAAAACAAATTCTAGTTTGCAGTTGAACACTTATAAAATATGTTTCTAACTGAAATAATTTCCCAAGCTCAGCCTTTAATTTTGAAGTCATATTTTAATAAAATAAATGTATTCAATTTTATGTTGCTAGTTGCCATCATCATTAATAATATGTCTCCTCACTATGATTAGGTACCGTTTTGGTACCCATTTTAGTAATACCAGCAGCAATGCCAAGTCAGATGTATACCATTTTATTCTGATACCACATTTTAAATGTTTGGAAATTTTGAGTGATAACTACAAGGAAAAAATGCATTTCACTCTCAAATTCCAAGCAGATTTTGAGTGTTGGAGTTCGATAAGCTGCATGGGGAAGGGGTTCTTGTATATTTTTTTACTGTTAACCTAGAGCCCAGAACAATGTCAGATACATGGTAGATGCTTCATGAATTTTCTGAATGATTGAAAATGAAAGATGACATTCAATAATTAGTGATAGAAATGTTCCTAGAGAAGCTAATTTGCATTCCACTCTCAAAAGATTTGGTCTGTCCAAGACTCTCATACTTACTCTGAAGAAGCAGTGTTCTTATACCATACATCAGTATTGTAAATCTTTGTTGATTTTTATAGCTCATGCATGCATGAACAATTGCCAGAAAGGAATTCTTAAAAATGCTCCAAGGAAAGGTCCCAATGTTCTGCTCGGTAGAGTCTATTCCATCAGTATTTAACTGAACAATGCCAACCTCAAACATTTTCATTGGCTTCTGTAAAGGATGGCACAACTAGTGAGAAATAAAGCCATAATGTATTCCAGCACATACAAATCTACAGTATTAAAAATCACACACAATTATTTAAAATCTAAAATATTCATGGAATTAGTGAACACCTGTGCCATAGTAAAATTATTTTTCTAGAAAATAGGTGGTACCCAAGGGACCACACAACAGACTAAGAGCTACATGGCTGTTTGGAGCTAAAATAACCCCTATATAATGTTAGAATTAATTATTTCATTTTAAATGAAAATACTTGCTTCCTAAAAAAAAAAATGCCTAGAAAAAATTAAAGTCTGCTCATATGCAGGATTTTACTAACTGGTTTTTTTATGTTAATATGATTCAAAGTGAGTAGTTGTATGCATTAAACTGAGAAAAATATCTCTTTACTTTAAAGTGTAAATGAAGAGACCAAGTAAGGAGAGGACTGGCTTTTCAATTCAGGTAGAATATTTTATATGTCTTCAAATTATAGAGTGATTCTTAGAAAGAATGGAGTCTTGAAGAGCCAAGCAAGTGTAACCAGAGACAAGGACGGTAGAAATCATTGCATTTTCCGCTGCAGCAAACACTAACACATGTGGGACACTTGCTCTACCTCACTCCACAATCTCATAACACACATTACAGGCATGTTCTCTTCTCTCTTTCTTTCTTCCTCTCTTTCTTTCTTTCCTTCCATCTCCTTCCTTCTTTCCTTCCTTCGTTCCTTTCTTCCTTCTTTCTTTTCCTTCTTTTTCTTTCTTTTCTTCTTTCTTTCTCCCCCATTGAACTAAAGAAATATCAAAAAGATGATTGTCATTTGAAGTTCCACTTGCAAATACACGAGGTGGCATTTTACTTGTATGCAGACTTGCCAGTAGTGAATTTTGTAATAGAAATATGCCTATTCAATATGTGTCTTTTTAGAATAGTATTAGTTTGGTTCTTAAAGGGACTGACATAATATATTCAGTGGAACTTAGAGAAAGTTGGGAAAGTAACAAAGAAAACTTCCCGTATTTTTCTAGAAGTGGAACCCAGTTTCAGTGTTCAGCAGAATGTAAGACTAATTTTGAAAAAAGAAATATATATATATATATTTACACACACACTGGCATGCATATACATATATTTTTTAATTGAAAGGAAAATGATTTTTGTTTGATTATTTGTATCCTTAGGCTACTTTTTTTCTCAGACATTTTTTAAGATTATTTTTTCTAGGATCACCAAATAGGAATCTTCTAATACACAAACTCTGAAATTTATGCCAAATTCATGAACCACTGAAGTTGGAAATGTTATCGACCTACTTTGCTGCTGTAAAATAAAAATTTACTCCAGGAAAAGTATATCCTCCTTCAGCCTAAAGCATCTATTACTATATTCTGCCTTAACATGAATCACCATTTCTCTAGACCTATTTTTTCACATTTAATCCATCCTGAATTGATCTGTTTCCATATATGTGTCTTACATGACAAATTTGTGATAGTATGTGTGACACTATTTTCATATGTGTATGCATTTTACAGACATTTTTTCAGAACAGAATGTCTTTCCATTAATTCTCAATATGTAATATATATAATTATTTTTCATTCTCTGAATTGCAAGTCACATGCCCAAAATAAATTTCTCTAGATCCCGTTAGTAAGAACTAATTACTTTTTTGTACAAACTCATGCTGTATTTGACATATAGTTCTATTCAGCACTCAATTATAAGCATTACACAATACATATAATCATTTCCTTTAATTACCTTTTCTACTAGGATTAAAATATTTCCTGAGCAAAAACTGGATATTACCCATCTTTTTCATTCCCTCATTTCCTTGCAATACCTTCACATATTTTCTGACAAATCTCCAGCATAGGCTTCAAGGTATCTTGAGATACTCCAAAAGACTTGGTTGTGAATCCAAAGTCACCATGACCCAGCTTGAAATATTAAAACTCCATTTGGGGAATGGATCAGGCTACACCATTGAAATTAGAGGGGTAAGCTACTCACATATGTATAGTGTCAACTGACCTAACAAGCTTAATAATGATTTTAGTAACAGTTCAAAAAATGAAGGTCCAATAACAGAACAAGGCATAGCTTTGGGAGGATTCTCATGTTGAAGTCCAACAAACCTGTGGGACATGTTCTCCTGACATCTGTACATATGAGTCAGTATGACAAATGAGGCCTGGAAACAGAAATGCTCCTGTCCAAAGGGTGGTGAAACATAAAACAAGGCTCGAAGTAAACAGGATGGGAACTGGGAAAAGTCTCTAGTCTTTAAGCCAAACTACAAAAAAGAGTAGTAAACATGGGATAGAGAACAAGTTGGAAAGGCACGTGTATTGACTGGCTCAAGGGAAAGGCAGAGGAAGAGGAGAGCTGTGAGTTAAGGGCAACATAAGCACCCAGGACTTCATTCCTCCCAGGTCGAATCTGGGGAAAAAAAAAAAAAAAGACTCTCCATGAGTACAAAATTTTCTGTTATCTTTGTGAGTAAGTTGATTATGACCTAACCAAGAAGGTGGAGCTGAAGTTGCAGAACCTTTCTTGGCCTTTGTCAATAAAGGCTCAGTAAAGCAAGTGAACCTCACACACTCCTGGATGTAGTGGTGAGATGCCAGGGAGGCAGAGGCAGGTGCTGCCAAAGAGTTACTCAAAAACTGTGGAATGAGCATTTTATAATTCAGTAATCATAGAAATCATATTACTTTCAAAATTATTTGTAGTAGATTTGAGGTTGGTATTACCACCATTATAATAATGAGCAATGACCATTAGCTATTATTTTATATAATTTAAATAAATGGGATTTGCATTGCTAAGAAAACTTCTATAGAAATTAATTTCATTTCAACTGAACGTATCTAGAATAGTGTCAGCTTCCTGAGACAATGAGTGTCAACCTATGAGAGCAACTCCTCAACATCAACAATGACGCTTATCTCCCACCAAACTTAATTCTTCATGCTAAGTGGATCCTAACTTTACTAATGTTAGAGCTGTGTTTGTTTTTATTAATATTATGTACCAGATGGAACTCCACAGGTAGCACAATCTACAATGAGATGCATACAAATAAAATTAAGCTATGTTAAGCCACTATTGTGCAAGATGATTCAGTTATTCATTCACTGATGTTTATTATAAACCTACCATGTAAAAGAGAATGTTTTGGAGGGTTGGAATAATGACACTAAGAATGCATATTATCTATCTTACATTTTCAGTCTTGCAAAAAATTGATTTATAAAGAGAAAATATAATTGCAGTAATAGAATAAAGTTTAACATAGAGAAGTGAAACAGAAATGATATTATTAATTTTATCTACACAGGATCACAGGAGACTTCATGAAAGAAGCTATGTCTGAGATGAATTTTTAGAAATACAGTATAAGTGCAGTTAGACAAGACTGGAAATGTGCTTCGGAGCAAATGGAGAAGACAGTATGTAAAGAGCTAATGAAATGACATGATGCTTTCAATGAACTCACAGAATCTGGTATTATAAAGTAAGGTAAGATGCTTTTCAAGATATGTATAGCTGAGACTGTGATAATAGAAGCAAAGTGCTGAGGGTGCTATATATCACATGCTAATGGAGTGAGATTTTATTCTATAGGACAATTACAACACTCTTCCTCAGATAAAGACAACTACTTTGCTCTGGTAGCATGAAAGCTGTCATAAACAATGTGTAAATGAATATGGGTGATCGTGTTCCAATATGACTTTATTTACAAAAGGAGACGGTAGGGTAGATTTAATCCACAGGCTGTTGTTTGTCAACTCCTCCTATAAAGGATTAGAAATCACCGAATAGTATTAATCAGGGTACTGAAATAATCACATGTGATTTTTGAAAGAATATTCTGGTAGTTATTTATTAGATGAATAGATTCCAGAATGAGTCAGAGAAATAATTTTTGTAATAATATACTTATTCTTATTTGATAACTCAAAGTATTATAATAATAAATGAATGGAAAGGATGCTATAACAACATTTATGAGACATAATCAATATGACGTGGTGTTAAATTGATATGAATTGTACAGAATATGCTGAAGCCATGGAACAGTCAATGGAAAGTGAGAGAAATTGGAAGAACAAATCTGAGATGAAGGGAAAATGATAAACTCAGAACTAAACCCCACGGGGATTTCAGTATCAGACGAGGTTATGTTGTACATATTGGCATGGATCTTAGTAGACGAATTCTGCCATCAGCCTAGCATTGAGAGTTAAAATCTTAACCCTGATAATATCTAAGAAGATTATACCTAAGAAGAGGGAAATTGAAAAAGCCTTTAACGGGCATCTATACATTGCAACCACTATTCATATTTTTCTCATTAAATAGTATACATAAGTTTTTGTCAGAAATCTATTCTGCACTCTGAGCACATGACATTAGGCCAGATGGATTCCATCCCATTCGGATACAGGCCCTGATGGATGTATCCCAGTAGTTCTCCATCCTGACGGGAAGGCCACAGGAATTTATCTCCCTGTATTAAGGGATGTTAAACACCATGCAAGACCCAGACACTCCCGCTCAAAGGACCGTCCTACCCCAATGTCCATTGCCAAACACTGACTTTTGCTAGTTAGCCCACTCCACCCCTCTTGGGGTCCTCTGGATAGGAATTTAAACCATGAGAGTCAAAATGTTGCTGAAGACTTCTGCTGGGGCCTCACAGATACAGACCTGTAGTTTTCTTCCACGTTTTCACTTGGAAGCTTGCAGTTTGGCTCTGCCCTGCTTTCTTGCTAGCACGTTTTGGGTAAAAATGAAACCTACATGCAGAGGAGGAGAGCAGAGTCAGTCCTGGACAGAGCAGAACCAGATCTTGGTGACGCATTTTAGTACCACAGTGAAGCTCAGCCACCCCAGAGTACTGTGTTACTTGAGCCAATAAATTCTCTTTTTGCACAGCCAGTTGAAAGAATACCTGAAAGGAAAGCAACTAATAGAGAAGTGTGGGGAACATAAATATTTCAAGTATCATCAGAGTAATAGAATAGGACCATGCATGGTGGCCACGCCTGCAATCCCAGCACTTTGGAAGGCTAAGGTGAGATGGCTGCTTGAGGCCAAGTTCAAGACGAGCCTGAGCATGAGTAAGGCCCAGTCTCTACAAAAAATAGAAAAACTAGCCAGGCGTGGTGGCACATGCCTGTAGTCCCAGCTACTCAGGAGACTGAGGCAGGAGGATTGCTTGAGGCCAGGATATGGAGGTTACAGTGAGTGATGGTCACATCACTGAACTCCAGCCTGGGAAACAGAGTGAGACCCTGCCTCAAAAAAAAAGAAAAAAAGAAAAAGAATATAATAGAGAGGGGAAAGAACTAGAAATGGCCAGTAACAGGAGAACCAGGATGAAGTGATTTCACAAAATCCACAAATTTTTGGAGAATTTTTTTAAAAAAGGTCAATGGCATCATGTGTTCAAGGATAATGAGACTTAATGAAAAAGTTTTATATGTGGGAATAGAGAAACCATTGTCAAAGTCTGTCAACTTAATTTCCTGTGCAGAAGCCAGATGACAACTTTACTACCATTGCTTTTTGGGCCCATTCAGTTACGTATGTACTTTTATCAAGACGTGATGAAATTACTTATTCGGTGTATTACAAAGATATGAAAATAATGGAGAATTACTAATAATATATTTCTGATTGAAATGTATATAGTTTCCAAAAATAGTTACTGGAATCATAAATACATATACACATAAGCATATACATACATACATATGCTAAACATACGCTACCACTGTAACTGCTATTCACAGTCGTATTGATGTGGTGGGTTAACGACAAACTGTGTTTATTAGGAAATTAGTAGAACATCAAGTCAGAGTCACTTCGCAGGCAGGCCTTTATCTGGATTGCATAGAGCCTTCTTTCTTGCCGTGGTTACACTCCGCATCATCTACTCATCCTCCAGCGATGCCCCAGCTAACTCTCATGCATGTTAATTACTGCCGAGCTTCCCCTTGCTTCTACAACCTGAAAGAAGGAAGAGCTAACTTGTACTCGCCATCAGATTGGTACTAACCGATCAACACTAGGGTGATCACATGGCAGTAATACTCTCCAGGGATTAGGGGGATTTCGGAGGGGTGGTAAACCCGCAACAGAAGGACACGGGGAGCATCGTAGGGGGAAAGGGCATGCCTCTAACCCTCTCTTGGGTGAGACAAAGACATAAAGTGTAACCATAATGTTTGTACCCTCATGATACCCTGAAATAAAAAAAAAAAAAAAGAAGGAAGAGCTAATGGTGTGTTCTCATGCAAAAGAAGACAATCCCAGGGACGGATGAAGAGAAAATGTTCCACAGGAGGATGGAAGAATACTCTCCTGGGACTAAAGAAATAGGGTATGAGACATCGGGAGAAAAGAAAACAGGATGGAAAAGGATGTGGCTGCAAGGGATAAGAAAGGTGTTTTCTTGCCTTAGTGCTTGATTGATGGGTGAACCACAGGTTTCTGAGCAAGCAAGGCAGGCCATCTAATTGCTGGCACAGCCAGTGCCTGATATTGTGGTCTAGGGATCGGTGAGAATCCCCGGGAGATTGTAGCATCAGCGTCAGGAAAGTTAGAAGGGCAACGTTGAAGCAAAAATGGCATGATTCCCCAGTACTAAGCAGTTGTAAACTAGGTCAAACCCACGCAAAATCAGGAACTTGGTAATAACAGGAGAAATATGTCAGCAGCTTCTCATACTAAATAGGAAGTTAATGATGAATTATGTTAATTAAATTAATACAATCCTAGAGTGTCTTTTAAGTTATCTTCCCAATGCCTAAGAAACTCAATACCTGGAAAAAGTCAGGCAAGAATGAACCTTTGTTACTCGAATCTGATATGATATGTTAACACTCGGATGTATTACTTCCTAAACAATTACTCAAAATTTCAACTCTTGAATTAGTTCTCCATCAACAATAGACTCAGAGTTCACATCCAACTTGTGAACATTGTTAAAATAAGACAATGCTACATTTCTTCTCTGCTGTCCAATCTGAAAAATATTCTTGTTGCAACTGGTGATGAATATTCCAGACAGGCTTATTATTTCTACTCTGCGTTACAGTGGAAGGTGTTGTATGTATTCCCTAGGCTTTTGATGACAAAAGGATAACTCTGACAAGTTTATTACTTTTAAACCAGAACACAAAAGTTCCATAATCTTTGATTATTTCTTATATTGCTCTATTTCCACTGGCCTCCCCCACCTACCCCTGTGGCTGAAATATCTGTGTTATATATGTTATATAGTTTATTTTCTATCATGTCCACAGGCTATTGTCCTGCCCAACCCTCTCCCCCATTTACACCTTGAAAATACTTTAGAATTCCTTTCAAGCCACTTTTCATAACAGATTTTTTTGTTCTAAAATATATGGTATAGATTTTTGCAGTTTCCTCCATTAGAATGATGTGCACACACACCCATATGGATAACACTTTAATGAACGAAATTCTCTTAAGTTGATACATTAACAATAAAAATAAATAAGCATTTATGGAAGTTAAAGGGAATTTTTCTCCCTTTTTGATTGTTAGTTAAATATACAGAGACTCACTTTGTTATCACGTTCCTAGAGTTGACATGCCTCTGTAACTAAGGGAAAACTAACTCTCCTAAACTCTGAAAGAAGTCTCATGATAATACACCTATTGCCTGAATTCCACTGTTGTGGCTTGTTGACCAGGAACACATAAAGCAGAATGACCTCAAGACAGTTGTGTGTAGGGCTCCTCCATTCCCATCGCCTTTTTAAATCTTGCACAATGCAAATTGTCCTTTCCTTGTTCTATAACAAAACGAACTTTCTGCAGCCCAAAACCTGACACAAACTTAGTTGAATCACTTAATGAGTTTCTGTTCCTTTAGTGTTTATTATCTCTTGAAGCGAAATGCTTCATTAAGACTCTAATACTGGGGTCTGTCCCTTTTTGGCCACAGCCTGTTTCTTTTATGGAATTGCTGCTTTTGTCAGGTGCTGCTCTTGGAAAGTCATAGGCATGTCATAAAAATATTTGTCTTAATTCACTTTCCCACAGCAGTAGATTCTGAGCCAAGAATTCAAGTGCAAGTGATTTATTAAGGACGTGCTCCCAGGAGGTACCAGCGAGGGAACAGGAAACCAGATAGGGAAGCAGAAGCCAAATGTGCCTGATGCTGCAGAGAGCTTAGGACTGTAAATTATGCCCTGGAGCTGGCTCTGCGTTGAGACAAATGAGCAGGGTGTTTGTACTCAAAATAAGTAATCATCGGCTATAGGCTTCCTCAGGGGCAGGGAGGCAACATAAAGTCCTAGACGCTTGTGACTCTCCATATGAGTGAGGGGACTCTGGTGGCTGGAAGTTATCCCCTGGCGCAATGTTGCGAGTGCAAGTCGTAGTAAAACACACAGGAGCTTGGCAGGGGATGACGGACACACAAGCCGGTGACAAGCATCGCACTGACCTGGGTAGGCAGGGACATGCAGAGTGATCGTGATGGTGGGAGGAGCTGGAGGAAACCTCTCCCAGAGATAAAACTGGTCAACTTTAGTAAATCCTTCCTGGAGATTGGCCATAGGGCTTACAACAAATGGAGAGACATTTATTCAACAAAATCTGCATAACTAAGTAAAAAGGCCATAGCACGCGAGACAGATGCTGCACCCACCCCAGGCAGCTCCGTGCTGAGGAAGAGTGATTTCAGCCAACTCAGAAGCCAAGGGGAAGCTCTCTTCTCCGTCAGCTTTGAGGTGTGGTTGAGGTATTCCAGATGGATTCCGCAGTTTAGTGGAACATTGGCACATTACATCCCTCCTGGCTGCACCCTGCAGAAGATCCGCACTGTGGAGCCTCAGGGCTAGCATGGGTGGAAGGGGGATGGGTTGACTTGTGCAATATCTTTGGCATTTGAGAGGTATGAGTAGCGGAGTCATTATAAGGTGTGAAACTGGGTGCTTGTCGTTGCTGAGTGTCATTGATGTATTATAAGGAGTAGACGGTAAACCTTTAGGCCAGTTTACTGTTACCCTGGAGCAAGTTTAATGGACTCCCTCCATGACAACTTTTAGAGAGACGCTCTTCACCTATAGCTGGAGAACTGATAAAGCAAAAAGTAGGCATAGACCTCAATGATACGAGTGTTCACATTTGAGAGAAGGCAACGTTTTCAGGCTCAGCATATATCCCACTCCAGAGTCAGTGTCCAATAGAGAAGATGTCCATACTGAAAATAGAAATGGAGATGTCTGAGTAGAATCTTAACGGGTAGGTTCCTCTGGACCTTGTGAGCTTGTCTAAGATATATGCTTGTGAGAGGCAATTGACATTGTTACTAACTCAATAGATTGTCATTTTCTAAAGGTTGGGGCTGATGGTAAAAAAATTGCTTTCTCTATTAACGGTAGGGTTAATAGATCCCAGAAGGGCAGAGGCCAGATAGCGAGGCAAGTGTAATGACCATGTATGTGGTGGCACATTTGGAACAGCAGCCAGTCTAAATAGTCAGGGCCATACATGACGATGGCCAATAGGCTATGATGTCCCCAAGGGCAATATAGATTGAGAGCCAGCCAGACTGTTGCTTAGTGTGTACAATCAAGGGTCATGAAGAATTGAAGAACAAAAAACTGAGGTCAGCCTCTACAGTGGAAACTCATGCAACATTTTCATGTGCATTTTTGGACACAAATTTTACAATTTTCATAAAACCATGGAGCAACGTTATCACAACGGATAAAGCCTAAGGATTTACACACACAACTCTGTCCCTACTTGAAAACCTCTATTTTTTCTCTATTTTGGAGAGGCAAAATAGAAAGGCAGGCATAAAAGATTTCTGCCCTAGAACTTTTCTTTAAAATACTATCATCATCCTTTAAAAAGAGCAAAGATACAGTGCAAATAAAGATCTTTCTCAGTGAGCTCTCCTGTCTTATCTTACAGTGTCCAATTCCTTTTGGACATTTAAGATATTGTAAAAGTTAAGAAAGAGTGGTGTTGAGAAAAATGCTCAAATGTGTTTTAATCTTGATCTGGTTAAATGACAAACGATAAATTTTATGTTGTCAATCCAAAAATGCTTCACATTGAGTAAATAAAACATTCAGTCTCTACTTCTAAAAAAAAAATTCTAGATAAAAAGTATAATAAATTATCAGCATCTGTGAATGGTGTACATAGTCAAACAATACCTTCAGTTACCTATTCTGACATTTGCTCCTGATATCTTCACAGAATGCTTTTCTCCAAATGTTTATAAATGATCTTTCAGACATAAAATTCATTTTTCTCTCTGATATATCTGGCAGCCACTTTTGATAGGAATGGCATGGTAGATATAAACATAAAAATTTTAATTACAAATACAAAGTTTTATCTCTTTTATCTTCTTTTTTATCATCAGTGTTACGTTCATGTAATTTTGTCAATGTCCTAATCTATTTGTAAATATTCCAAATTATGAATCTTAAAGTGTTAAGTGGCTGTACATGAAAGTCTTCAATAATTTATTTTCTAAAAGATAGAACCCATTTTCCTACTGAAAAAGAAGTAGATTGGCAAATATTTCTGAAGACTTTATTGATAAATTTTGCCAGCAGTCATGTCAGTAAACTTAATTCAACATTATATACTCCCATACAATTCATATTCATCTATAAAGAATAATAATATTTTTCTATAATATAATACTCACATGATAAAAAATTATATCAAAGATATCAGAAGTATTCCAGACTGGATTTTATGGCTATCTGAAACTAAATTTAAGCCAACTGTGGAATAACTTGTTTTATAGCATTGCTTTTTTCATGATGGACTACTTTTGGTCCAGTTCTCTCTTTAATTTTCTGTCCCAATGAATATACTTTTCTTCTAAAATAACACTTAAATCTCTGCAAAAATATAAAATATCTGATAACATCACAACTCCATGAAAGAAAAAAATAATGAAAAGTAGTTCAAAATTCACTTTACAAATAAGATTTACCAAATTTAATATTTATAATAGTGGGATGAACAAAATACTGACTGACTTTTGACTTATATGTGAAATAAGCATTTCTACTAAGCTTATGTAAAACCTTGGGAAATTGCATAATGTTCCGAGGCTTTATTTTTTTTTTTTACCAGCTAAGTCTAAAATTCCAAAATCTGGTCATGACCAGGTAAATAAGGGAATTTTCTTTGTCAAGTATACTCAGATCAATCCATATACCATACCCAGGAAACTGGAAAATATCTGGAATAAGATTTTCTAACAGTCACATTAACACTGCCATGACTAATTCAATACTGGCCAACATCTAAGCAATTTAAGAATCAGTAGAAGTAAGAAAGAGATGGCTAGCAGCAGGTTAAAATGTACTCTCTCATTTTACCAAAGGAATAAGCCTGGAAAAGGAAGAAGGTAGTTAACACAGCCTGTCTCTTGTAAAGGTACTAATGATAGCCCCAGTGGCAGCGAGTCAATGGCGTGTGCTTGTGGGAGAGTCCTCACTGAGAGCCATCGCTAGCAGCATGTGCCTGATCTGTCTAGGCTGCTCATAGTAAAAAATCCTGGAAACTGTGGATTTATGGGGGACGGCTGTCTAAAACACATCAAGAAAACTGTATAAGCATAGATGGTGCCGATTCATAATAAAATATATGCTTTCCATGTAAGTAAATAGACTGCATACATCATATGGAGACTTCAGATATGAAAACAATAAATACGTTCAATGCAGGTCAAAGATTTTAAACAAGGAGAACCGAAGAGCTGTGTTGGTGGATATAGACTTCTTTCAGCTTCGTGTGTGCCCTTGTGGTTATCTGTATACTTAACGTCATTAGTAAAGCGCAATACTAAGTAAGGTGTCTGATTCATGCCAGCCTGATTTGACAATCTGGTCTTCTATGTTATTCCAAGATGTCAACATAAAAAGAGTCTTCTATTTAAAATGCCTCATATATTTTCTAAATTATCTTTGCTGAAGATACGGATATGTTTGTCTGGGAAATATTTTCCCAGTTGAAGAACACTAGTTATTTCAAAACTAGTTTAATACAAGATTCAACAAAGCAAACAATAGAATTTCAGAGAAATCTGACATTTATACTAAACATCTGAGCTGCAAAATATACATATGTTTTCACTGTGAAGCAGGTAATATAAACCCCACTGCCTACCTCATCCAAACCATAAGGATCTTTTTCTCCTGATATGATACTATTCATCATGATTTAGAAAGTGAAATAGCCACATAAATACATCCATGAAATTATATAGGCAATGCTTTTTGTTTATAACAATCACATATTAAATTGTTACTAATAATGTAACCAATTTAGTACTCAGTGATATTGAGGAGAGATGAAAGTTAAAGAGAGTGAAAAGCTTCTGCTGTATAATTGACAAAAAAAAAAGAGGCTTTAGCAAATTGACAGTGTATGTTCAAAAACAAAATGTGAAATGTCAAGAATACTACAAGGAGTATTTTAGGTTAAGTTTTATATGCATAAAATAAAATGTAAACATTACTTCCAAAACTCTAACACCTCAGACCTGCAGGCATAGGAAAAATTGCAAATGGCCATATCATTCAAATTCATAAGATATTGATCAATCACAAAGTTTTATTAATATTTACCTATGCTCACACACATAATCCTTCTGTCAATATTAATTCTCATTTCTTTAACTATTTCAAAAAATTAGCTTTAGAAATAGACATTTTAATTGTAAGAGCATTTATTATTTTAAACATAAAAATATGGCATTCTTATAAATCTTCCAAAGCTTTCTTACCCAGTGCCAGCTTCAGTCAATATGTATGTGGGGTGGCTTGTACTCTATACTTGGGTAATCAATGATATCATTAATGCCTATCTAGACAAGCTGTGCCTCATTTTACTGGAGTCATTTTTTGGAAGCTTGCAAAACAACATGTGATATGACTTTGAAAGTTACATGTGTTTTATCAGTTATTATGCTGTTGAGACGCATGTCTTCTAACAGGTATGGAAGGAAAGTTTCTAAACATCTTGTTTATATGTATGTAAATTATTCAGTCTTTGGAAGGAAAATTCTTGCTAAGTTTATCACCGCTTTACTCTTACTGCTATCACAGCCAAAGGTGTTTCTTGTTAAGAATCAAAAATACTGAAAAAGATTTACTCTCATTATTTTCTGTTGTCTTTTCTGCCACTCAACTTTTAAGTTGGTTCCATACACCGAAATAATAATGGTTTACTTTACAAAGACAAACAAAAAAACCCAGCAAACTATTAATATTATAATAAAACTTAGTGTGGCCTCTTCTTGAGTTTCAGTAGTTTTCCAGCTTTTACATATCAGGGCCTCTTTATATTCTTAAAAATTATTGAGGACACTCCCTAAACAACTTTTCCTTATGTGGGTTATATTTATCAATAATTTACTGTATTAGAAACTAAAACAAATATTTTTAAAATATTAATTCATTTAAAATAACAATAATAAACCAGCATGTGTTAACATAAATAATATTTTTATGAAAATATGTCCGTATTTTCCAGAAATACGTATTGAGGAGTATGTCATTATTTTACATTATGGTAAATCTCTTTAATGTCAGCTAGACTCTCACATATGCTTCTGCATTCAATTTTTTTGCAACATCACCTGCCATGTAGTTCCTGGAAAACTTAATATTTTAATATCATTATTATTATTAAAATAATTTTGACTTCCACAGAACCTTAAAAAGATCTCCAGGAGCCCCAGCTCTCTCCAGATCTTACTTTGGGAACTACTATGCTAGAACTGATCTTCAGCCTGAAATTATGAGCACTGGGCAACAGTGGCCAGAGCCTCACCAGTTTGAGAATCTCAGGTACGTTCCTCTAATCTCACATGCTCAGAGATAGACGTATGAGGCATTTTCACAAGCCTGGTTTAGGTACAGTGCCTAATGAACCACTGGACCCAAACACGGTCCAACACAAATGCTCCCTGCCGGTTAACAGCGTTTCCTGAATCCACCATCATCAAGCTATACCCAGCAACTCAAAGAAATTAGTACTATTCTTTATTGTGTTCTCTTTGGGTCTAAATCTATGATATTTAAATATTCATACCTGACTATCCCTGAGAAAACTATATTTATTTTGCACTTTACCTTTGATTTTTCCTACCAAAACTCTCCAGCGTTCACATAAATACCAATATGGCTCCTTTACCAGATCTTGGAATCCAAATAGTTTAGCCCCTTTTGAAGGCAGATTTGTATACCAAGAGGCAGACCAGGAAACTACTCTTAGATCCTAAGTTTGTGTGAGACATACACTTCCCATCAATTGTTTTCTGAACTGAGAGCCAGTGCCGCTTACAGTTCCATCAATACGTAAGGTACACGACGTGTTCCACCTGCTCTTCCTCATCAAGAGTAAAGTGAGGGAGCTGTCTGCAGCCATATGCGTCCTACTGCCATAGTGCCGTCACGTGAGTTCAGGCTTAGAGTAAGATGCCTAAATGCACCATGCCTGAGTTTCCTCAGCTATACAAGGCAGATAATACATGTTAAAAGAAATACCTGGCCCTGAGTAAAAGCCATAAATGTTAGCTGTTAGCTGTACTTGGACCCTTCCTACATAACTTAGCTGAAGTGTATACTGGATCTCAAGGGCATTACAACTTCACCATAAAAATAGAGAGGGAAAGAATCAGACACACCTTTCTGAATGCACTGTGTTGGTATTTGAAGAACCTCCCATCTTGAAAGGATGGGTGAAGAAGATTCTTTAGAAATAACATTCTAAAGAGACTGATTGTTTTCCAATAAGGAAAGACTCAGCCAAGAGAAGTGTTTAATTAGTATAATATTCTGAATAATAGCATCCAGAATTTGATACCATTTTTCACCTCTATTCATATCCTGCCCATCTTTATGTGATCTAAATAAAAATTTTCCAAGGCCATATGCTACTGAGTCACATGTGAAGGTGTGATAGGTATATATGTGTGTGTGTGTGTGTGTGCATGTGTGTTTATAAGGGTGCGTGTGTACGTGCATGTGTGTTTATGGGGGGGTGTTATTTGCAGGTGGTAGACAGGATTCAGCATGTTATGAAAAGACCTCTGCCCTGGAAACCTTTATCCTTGTGTTTACTTTCAAGAAAACCTTCCTGAACAAGTTCAGGTTGCCCATACATGAATCAAGAAGTATTGGGGTACACTTCTTTGAAAGTTAGAGGCATGCTTTTTACGGAGATTTGAAAAAGAATATTCAGTATAATATATGCACGTGCATAATATACTAAAAGTTCTATGGCAAAATCAGGAAATATAACCTAGGGAGCATTATTCTCTATTGATGTGAATTTTACTTAGTTCTGATTTATAAAATAATCTTCAACAGTGATGATGAATTTGAGTGACCTGGTGTGTGGTTTCAATCACAAAGCATGGCTTATCAGTACTTAGTATCAGAGTTTACTTGTAATCACATACAGATGGACAGAAGTTTTTATTACATATGGACTCTAATTTCCTCCTGAACTAAGTGCACAACATTAAAACTCAGAGGCCACAAATTTACTAAGGAAATCCCAGATCTGGAAAGCTTTAGAAATCAGGTTACAGCATAGAACTGTTGAGAGAGGAAAGATAATGCTTCATGTATGTGCACATGCTCATTTGCATTCATTTACATATTTAACTAGCACATGTGGCATATCCAGTCATGCTGCACAAAAGAGACACAGCCTCATCGCTGTCGACTTTACTCTATTGTTTTTGTGCCATAGGGTCAAATAATTTATTCCAAAGCAGAAGAGTTTCAAAGAATTATGCCACTTGTGGAGGCCCAGGTCCAAGGTGGTCAAGAAAATCAGAAGAGCACCAGTTCATGAACTATGTTCTTTCTCTAAAAAAAGGTTTTTTGGTTTCTTCAAGTAATGACAATTTTATTTTTGTGTACAAAAATAATAGAGGTGGTACGTTAGGGAATATCTCTGAAAAAAAATTTTTTAAAAGAACAAGCCATTGTTTATTCATTTGATCCAACAATCAATAAACATTTCATAACTTTGCAGTAATTAAAACTGTTTAGAAAATCTGAGCAACTCGAGGAGTTCCATGTTGCTGGAATCCTCTTGATGATGCTGTAATTGGTGTTAAAAAAAAATTCTAACTGTGTTAATTTCAAAAGGTCTTCAGTTAGCTTACAACAAAAGCACACACGTAGTAAAATAATCCTCTAGCGGTAGCATACTCTAAAGGCATTGATCAGTGAAGGGGAAGGAGAGAACTATTTTATTAAGAATTCATAGCAGAAGAAAATACAATTGTGTATGTATAAATTCCTAGCAACTGAGGAAAAGAGGGAAAATTATTTCTTTTTTATTTCAAAATATTAAGGGGGTAGAAATATTTTGGTTATGTGGATTGCTTTTGTAATGCTTGAGTCACGGCTATAACTGTGCCCATCACCCAAATAGTGCTTATCGTACCCGTTAGGTAGGTTTTTGCCCCTCCCCTCCCCCTCCTTTCTCCTCCCCCTTGCTTGATTTCCACTGAGTTTTACTTCCCTCTGAGCACATGTGTGCTCATCGGTTAGTTCCAGTTTAATAGGGAGGTAGACAAATGGCCAATAAACATGAAGAAAATGGTCAATGTCACTAATCGTCAGGGAAATGCAAATTAAAACCACAATGAGATATCACCTTACCCCTGTTAGAATTGCTTTTATTAAAAAGTCAAAAATAATAGATGATTGTGTTGATGCAGAGAGAAAGGAATGAAGGCTTATACACTGTTGGTGTGACTGCAAATTAGTACGAATGTTTTTGTTATATGGATACCTTTTATTTATTTATTTATTTTTATTTCAGCATATTATGGGGGTACAGATATTTAGGTCACATATGTTGCCCTTGCCCCCCTCCCCCCCAAGTCCGAGTTTCAAATATGTCCATCTTTCAGGTGGTGTGCATTGCACTCTTTGTGTATGTATATACCCCTCCTCTCCTCCCTCCACCCCCCCTCCCCCTCCCCCCCCGCCCAACATCCTATAGATGTTATTCTATATATGCACTTATGTGTTGATCAGTTAATACCAATTTGATGGTGAGTACATGTGGTGCTTATTTTTCCATTCTTGGGATACCTCACTTAGTAGAATG
>CAUYSK010016077.1:0-17241 GCA_963575035.1 Avahi laniger | reverse complement strand
AATGCAAAACTTAGGCTTGTAGAACAATAGCTGCAGGAGTCTGGGGAGTCCCCTGACTTTGTAGATCTGACAGCTGGGGCCAGCATTCCTTCCCCCTCCCCCCACATAGAGATGAAGACTATCCCTCCCTAGCTCTCCTGATAAGAACGGTGCCAGAGCAGAAGGATGGATATGACTGGGGCAAAGGGGTCGTAGAAGTTGGTTGTTTGAAGAAGAATTTACTACAAATAGCCATTCTACCCACTGTTGTCTGCTGCATATAGCAGGAAGCAATGCTTCACTTGCCAGTTTGGTCCAGAAACAAAGAACTGAACAGGGCAGGTGGGAGAGGGTTGGCTATCCCCATTTATAAAAATGGGGATAAGGCGCAAAAAGGGCCTTATTATGGTCTGCATCCTGTTTTATAGTGCCCAGATTGGGACTTCCCTTGTGGTTCAGAGATCACCATGGAACCACTTTGATTGGACATTTGGGAGTCACATGACCTGAGTTTTAACTACACACCCAGCCTGTTCTAGGTCGATTTCCAGACTCTGTGGTACGTACGCTGCTTGGCCCATGGGCTAGAGAGTCCTCTGCGTTCTTTTTCAGCTGGCGCACTAAGTTGATTGGCAGATTTGTAGGATATTCCCTCCTCCCCAGATATGGCAGTCGCTCAGGAGAGCTAGGGAGGGAACTAATTTAGAGGACACAGACCTTATCCACAGGCATTTTATGATCTGGGTTAGGAGATTTCTGGTAGAACGCAACTGAAAAAAGCACTACACCATGATAAGAAATGGGAGTATAATTTGAAATGCAAAGCTTCGTAACAGAAAGAGCACAGAGCACAGGCTTTTTTGTCAGGACGACCTGCATATGAATCTCAGAATTTCTATTTAATAACTCACACTTTGGGAAAATACCTTAACCATTCTGTTTTACTTTTGGCCTATCCAGAGATGAAAATAGCAGCATATGAAATAATTTTCCCTTTTTGATATTTGTTTCAGTTCTAGAATTTCCATTTAATTGTTTTTTGTATGTTCCTTTTTGGCTAAAATTCTGTATCTGTTCATGTTTATTGCCTATCTTTTCCATTAGATATTTTAATGTGTTTATAATAGTTATTTTAAGGTTCTTGTCTATTAATTCTAACTTCTTGGACATATTTGGGTCTACTTCTATTGACCATTCTTTCTTGTCAGAATAGGTCACATTTTTGTGCTTTTTTGCATGTCCTGTAATGTGTATTCTAGACATTGGTATGAAAGAATAGTAGAGACTGAAGTAAAACATATTTACGTCATTAAAAAGCATGATCCTTTCTATAATTTGTAATTTAACTGGGCCTGGGAGAGGCTGCAGTTTGGGTAAATTTCAGGACTCCACTGCTTCCAAATAATTTTAGGGCCTTATTACGACTCATTTAGGACTTGAGTACTTGACTCAAGGAGGACTTGACTCATTTAAGCACGTTACAAATCTTGTGATGTTTCGGTGCTTCGAAAGTCCTGCTTTTCACACTACCAGAAAGCTTTCTCTGCCCGCTAGTCCTGTTCCCCGCTGTCATCATTCCATACATCTTTCTCTGACCTTCTCTGGGAGATAATTGGCAGGTGGGTGCAGATTTGCTCTGCATCTGGAGCTCCTCAAGATTCTAATCTGTCATGCCAGCCTGTGTGTTCTTTAAAAGTTTGGCAAATTTCACCAACTATAATATGTTGGGTTTGCATCTTTTTCCACTGTACTCCCAGGGATGAACGTGGCAGGATACTCTTTTTCTCCTGGGAGGAGCTTATAGAGTTCTGAAATTTAGTTCCTTTAACTTTTTTGTGCACCTTACCTCTCTCATGGGTGTAAAAAAACCTATAATTTTGTGTAGTCTCTCCTTCTTTTTAGTTGTTCTATTGGCAGCAATAATCCCTTGAGATTTTCTATATACTGAGTGAGAAACTCTTACCTTAACCATTCTGAGTCACTATTTTGTCATCTCTAAAAGAGGAAATGTTGTGAGGATTTAAATATAGCATGTGAATATTACTTAGTTTGGTGCCTGACATTGGCAGGTGCCTGATAAATATTAATGTCCTTTCTCTATTAAGTTGGATATCGAGGGATGTCAAGTAGAAAAATATGCAGCTGTGTGGGTTTTGCCTGGACAGCAGTTGGAGGGGGTTAAGTTTGAACACACAGGGCATAGATTGACAGGAAAAAACCTGAGTTTTTGTCTGCTTCCGTTATTTCTTTCAACCATTGTTTACAAAGTGCTTAGTTATCAACTGTGTTTATGACAGGCATTGTTCTTAAAAAGACTGCTAAAGCAGAGATCTTATACTTGCTTATTATTTTTTAAAAAATCCTATCAGTATAACCACTATATTATACAGAAGGAAACAGTTATTTCTACTTACATGTTTGTTTAAAAGGGAATGGGAGATGAAGTGGAAGTTGTGGAAACATAACCAAATCTGATAAAAGAGAAACTAAACCAAGGAAGAAAACAAGCACAATGGGTAACAGATGAAAAAAGGAGGAAGACCATCCATAATCAAGGACAGCAGACAAGGGCTCTCAGTGTTTATCCTTCAAGGAAGGAAATGAATTCCTAAATGCCATGAGATGTACTAGAGAAGAGCCATAGATCAGTATTCGGATTTGTTTTGCTGTGCCACAGCGGGAAGAATGAATTGTTTACTGAGGGAGTGGGGAAAAGATCAAAACGGGAAGCTTCACTGTCAGTTCCATTTAACCCTACTTGAATTTTCTCTTGATGGTTTGCATTTACTCAGACCAAAGAGAGTCTTCCTGTTAAAAGCTTTCTCTCTCTCTAGGACAGCCAGATGGGTGACCCCAATAGGAAGATGAAGTAAGCCTTTGTGTATGAAGAGACTGTTGTTGAACAGAATAATTACATTTGGGGGTATGTGGATTTTCATATCAGCCAATTTCATTGTGAATACATGATTCATAGAAACAAAAGAAAGACACGAAATAAAATGCAAAGGAAAAAAATTAGGAAGAGAGGCTCTTGTACATTTTATTTGGGTTAGCAACAAACTCAGACCACAATGAGTTGAAATCCTGTGGGAGCACGAGCAGAGGGGATTTATCCATTTGCAATCTTGACCTATCAGTATTACATGAGGTTTCCCAGCTGCTGGCAAATCATTCATCTCTCCCTGGAGGCAGCAGCTGGGCTCTCATCATCCCCTCTACAATTTTCCTGCTCGATCAGGGAGCGACTGATTAAAAAACAAAAGCAAACACCTCTAACAAACCTTACCGTGTATATGTAGGCCAGATACTTTATTTATCCTAAGGATACCTTTATTTTTCCCGTGAATGAAAGTTACTCTTGTCATCTTGCATTGCTGCCACGTTATCCCTCCTGTTCTCATTTCCTGTATCTCCGTGGAAGGAGCGATTTCATCAGAAGTCTGTCTCTGTGTAGCTCTCCAAAAATGGAAATCAAGATTCTCCTGATTTTATTTGCTGCATATAGCACCCTATATTTTTTCAAAAATTACACTTATTACTCTTTGCTAGTCTATTTGTGGCAATCACTACTCTAGGAAACACGAATATATTCTTAGTGATAATTCGTACGTTAATGACCTTGGTAATTATTTCCCGACTACCTCCCCAGTCTACTTGAAACCATAGTTCCCCAGGCTTCCCTGCATCCCAACATTTATCACATTGTATTTGAATTGCAAGATGTGATGGTATAGTAAAAAGTACATAGGCCTTGGAATTCATCATACCAGCTCAAATACTAGCCCTGACATTGGACAAGTTACTCAAAGATTCACTATTTTCATCTGTAAAATGGGCATAACAATAACAAGGTTTTTCTTCTATGTGTTGGCCTGTGGGAGTGGGAGTTAGTGCTAAGCAGAAGCAGATGGCACTAGACTGACTGCCTTAGAATTTTTTCATCTTTCCTTTATCAACTCATCAATTTCTAAGCCTTCATTAGAGGTCAAACAGGGCATCAGAGTTGTAGTAATGGATTCATGTGGCTTGTCTATTGTCTCTCTGATGTCTCCTTATATTCTAAAATTGGTTCTGGTTTAAACATTTGATAAGACCTCATGTCTGGAATTTAATCAGGTAAAAGATCTGGTCTCTTACGATCTGTGAGATTTGACTGAGAAAACATCTAAGAGAATATTCTGCTTTATTTCCCTATTTAGGGTCTTTTATTAAGTAATCCCTGATGGTGGCTGTGGATGTGGGAGACCCAAAGGGAAGGAACGGGGGAGTCTGACAATTTTCCAGTGAGCAAAGAAGAATGCATACTCTAACTACTGATTTTTTTGAAGGAAAAACCAAATGAAATAATCATGAATTAAAAATCCCCACACTTCATGCCTACAGAATTTGGTCTACCAATTTAATGCAAGATCTCTGAAAAGTCTGCTCCATTCCCAGAGGTCTTGCAGGACTCTCAGTTTCTCTAATAAGAATTTGCCGATTAAATATCAAGCCCCATTTATAGGCGAATATGATCTTCTCTATTCATTCCATACTTAACCAGCACTTAAAAAGGAAATGATAGATATTAATTAGGAAAGAAAGTCCTTAAAGTAACTCAGGATTCTGAACCAACGCACTTGGGCTTAAATAGTCACTTACACTCTTACAAGCTTCATGGAAAAGAGAATGTTATCAGGTGACAATATTGGCAAAGAAGCTCTTCAGCATTCTCTGCTACTATCTTAAGTTTAGTGTCTAACCTCTATGTAGTTCTATTTCTCTGAGGAGGTAAAAATCATAGCATGGAGAAACCTCTCTTGCCTACCACAGGGTAGCCCCCTGATAAAGTCAATGTCATGGGGCCTGGTCTGCCCTACCCAAGGCTTGCATCTTACTACTACAACAGCAAGAAAAGAGGAATCTAGAGCACATGCATCAGTGGGAAAAGAAAATAATATTGGCCCCCATGTCTAGGCTGAGCTGTCTGAGGCTTCTCTCCCCAGGCCTTCCAACACTGAGCTGCTGCAGTGGCCCCACACCCTCCTCACCTCACCAATTATATGTTTTGAAAAACTCTGCAAGCAGACGATGGAGTGAAGCCAGGAAGACAGAGGAATGGCTGCAATTTCTTCCAAGAAGTAGCAGCACCAGCCTTATGGAAGAGCTACATATGAAAAGAGAGATGTGGGTCCTGAACTTCAATCCCTTTCTTCTTTGAAAAAATCGATAATATATATCAGAGTTCTCCATTTTCTGCTTCACATATCTATTTTATCTCTAATCATTTTTCACTTCTGTATTCTAGAATAACATGTCAAATTTTTCTCTTAGTCATTGAGTTGTCTTTCTGTAGTTTCAATTCTGCTGTTTATGACCTCAACTGAATTTAAATTGCTCGCATTTCAAGTTTTGTAGCATTTTAAAGTTATTTCAGCCTACTTATTTCACTTAGAAATCATTCATGAAATTCTATTTTATTTTATGCACTGAAGATTGAATCCTAGACAATTCTAACTATGAGTTACATAGTTGTAGTAGACAATTACTTAAAATTTGGTGATGACAAATTAATGCTACCTGTGAAAATTACACTATCTGATTCTTAATGTATATGTGAATAAGAAGGGGTATCATAACTTATATACCATTGTCTCAATATGTTTCTACAATACAAAAATAACAAATGGAATAAAAGAAAATATCACAGAATGTGGAGCACACAGACAAAATCTTAAAAATATAAAAAAGAGTAATGAAACATGG
Source organism: Avahi laniger (assembly GCA_963575035.1). Lineage (NCBI taxonomy): Eukaryota > Metazoa > Chordata > Mammalia > Primates > Indriidae > Avahi > Avahi laniger. The sequence continues at coordinate 11,517 of CAUYSK010016077.1, read as the reverse complement.
AAAAGCAAACAAGGAGACCAAATGTACATTAAAAAGAATTCTTAGGAAAAGACCAGACATAATACAGGAGAGACATTAGTCAAAGAAATAACAAGGAATTATACAAGAATATTTAACAGAGAGAAGAAAAAAACACAAGTCTTCAGACTTAATGTATCAAGCAAGGTAAATAAAAAAAGACCCACATTTAGGCACATATTCCTAATTTTTTTGAAGCTAGAAAGAAAGAGAAAATCCCAAAAGCTTATGGAAAGCATTTTAGAATAGAATAAAATGGACTATCTATAGAGAAGTGGGAAATAGAATAACAATGTGTTTTTCAACAGCAACACTGGATGATAAAAGACAATGAGACATGACTCACTTAAAAAGTTTTGGAATATTAGGAAAATAGGACTTACACAAGAGTGGGCATAAAATTTCTCTATAACAGCTTACTTGGCTAAGCTTTAGCTATAGGAAATGTTTTCAATTAAGTCCCTAATAAATGGGTGACTTTCCTGCTAAGAGGTGAAGAGTAAAGTTCTCTCCTTTTCTTGAGTATGCCGGAGAGATTGTAGCTACATAGGTAATATACGGATTGTAGCTCAGTCAGAAGCCAAACAGCCCAGCAACAAACACGGGACTCAAGGGAGGAAGACTGAGTGGCTGCATTACAAGACCCATTCTCAGTTACTACAAATCAGAATGTTGAGGGAGAGCAAATCTTTCCGTAGACTTTAATTTATTCATTGAACTCATCACAAATGCATAAGCAAAGTCATAAAGGTTTTAAGCAATCCCAAACCAAGGAGACGTATTACCACGGGATAGTTAGGGATGAGACAGGGATGGAACACAGAGGAAGCAGAGGACCAAGAAAACTAGAGCATCCTGAGTAATCCATGAACAGAATTTCCCTTATAAATACTCTGAATAGTATCATAAATACCAAATAACATGTGCTTAAGATAATGTGTAGTAATAAGCTTACTAGTTCACAGTCCAATGCATTGACGAAATTTGAAAGAATATATACCAAAATACTAGCTGGAATTTTACCATTTTGGGATTATAAAATTATGCAATATTTTTACTTTTTTCTTTTCACATTTATTTATAAAGAGAAATAAGTACTTTTATATTTGGAAAAAAATAAAGCAATTTTTTCAATTGATAAAATAGAAATTAGAACTATGTTAATAACGGTAAATCCTGATTGCCAAAATGAACATACTGCTAGAGGAACTAAGATTAGTCCAATTAGATCAAAAGAAAGCTGAAATGGTAAATAACAACCTAGACGGCTTTTCCTTTTATCTACACAAAGTGATGTAGCCTAAGTTTATCTTGCATCTTCTGTTCCTGTTGAAGAAAAGAAAATGCCGTGACAGCCCTTACATGAGCACAGCCCTATAATGTGCAGGCAGACTTTGTGATTTACCGCGAGGCACCCAACTCACACTGCTGGCTGCCAGCCACACCGCTCCACTTCTTAGAGTGTGCTGCTGCATTTCACACAACGCCCAGAGAGACGTGGCTTGAGTTTCCAACATGTTGCTTGCTGAATTCATGGGTTCTGAATTGAGATTTGGGAAGAAAAAAGACATCTATTCTTTCAATGCAGAGCTTACTCTTCCCCAACTTCTTCCGCATATAAACAGACGTTTCAGTGGGGAGCATTTCTCAGCCTCGCGTGTAGCTGGCTGTGGCCTTTCGATTGTATTCTAGCCAATCTGGAGGTGATGTACGCAAATCCTTAACAGCTGAGGGCGTAGTCTCCTTCCACCCTTTTCCTCCTTCCTGCTCCCCAGAAAGCAAACATGGAGGAGATGAGCCACGTTGGACCATTTAAATGAAGAAGACATGGTAGGATGACAGCAACATGACAGAGGAGCCTAGATCGTCAGTACTGTGAGGCTGATTGAGCAGCCCCAGACCGTGCACACCTGGACTACTACAGAAGTGGGAAATACAATTCTTTTTTGTTTAAGCTGCTGTGGTTCTAGTCCTCTAATACAGTAGCTGAAACGTGTCTTAAGGAATGTATGTGCATATTCAAAACTGATGGAGTAACAAAAGAATAGCCCTTTCCTGGGATGGTCAGTTTAAACACTTTTGTCGCATTTAAGGATTCGCTATTAAACCTGTAGCATTTTACATGCCACTTCCTCATCTGCTAGAAAGTTAACACATTCACTCATTATTCTAAAATCTCATAAACATCATAATTTAAAAATTCAGGTTAGAGTTTGAGAAAGAGGAAACTTTATATTTTTAAATTCCCTTTCTCTCTTTCAAAAAATGTAGCATATAAACTACCAATTAAATTACTGTGGGCTGGTGAAAAGATAATCTAGCCAAATATTCTCTGAAATTAGACACACCAATTATGACAGTACTCTAGAGCATACAAAGTTACTGGAGTTATTGAAGATTTTAATATCTTTTTGTGAAATTCTACAGTAGAAGCTTATAACGGTCAATGTAGTTATTTTACTATAGAGGGTGCATTCATATTTATGCAGTGCTTGAGGCACAAGGGTACAATTAATGTAAATCAATTAATGCAGAATATGGTATTAAAATATATAAATAGTAATAAAATATAGAATAATATTGTAGGGATCTCTGGCAATAATAGAATAGCATTGGTGCAATGCAATTACATTAATTTTGCCTTGAAAACATTATATGATTTTTTTCTGCTGATAGTCGCATACTTTAAGAACACAATAATATTAGAAAAGTAGTAACACTGTCCAATCACTTCTCAATTTTTTGCACTAACGATGAATAGATGTAGTGAAGTTAAACCAAACTTCTGATCTTCCCTAAATAATTTCTAACGGGATACATTATTTGGTTTGAGTGATGGAAAAAGTAGCAGATTTACCTTCCTAATTATGTTTTTCAGAAACTAATATTAACGTTAATTAGCATTCTATTTGCACCCACAGGAAAATGGCTCTAGAATTTAAATTTGCCAAGTTAAGCTAAATGCAAATTAAGGAGATTTTTCTGTGTGTGTTATTTTCCATCTGAAAAATTTTTAAATTTCTCCTGAGTGGGGGAAAAAAAACTTTCAAAATAACTTACATTTTAATAACTTGAATAATTCTTTTAACTTTTTAATCTATTTTATAGCAACATAGAAATTTTTCCAAGATTATACACCTTGTAACAATTGTTAAGGCACCCCTCTCCCCACCCGCGGCCATCTCATAATTTTTTCTCACCACAAAGCTGCTACCCAGATACCAGCTAGTTCCAAATACCTACTTAAATGATGATTGAATCTGAAATGATATCTGAGACCCCATGCTAACACCTGGGGAGCTATATTACCTAGTGTTTTGGTCTGCTAGGGCTGCCATAACAAAGCACAACAGACTGGGTGGCTTAGACAACAGAACTGTATTTTCTCACAATTCTAGAAGGCAGAAGTCTGAGAGTAAGGTATCAGCAGGAGTTGGTTTCATCCAAGGGCTTTTTCCTCGGCTTGCAGATGAATATCTTCTGTTTCTCTTTATGTGTGTATCTGTGTCCTAATCTCTTCTTACAAGAGCACCACTCCGACTGGATTAGAGCCCACCTTAACAGCTTCATTTTACCTTAATTACCTCTGTAAAGGCCGTGTCTCCAAATACAGTCATATTCTGAGGTACTGGGTGTTAGAACTTCAACACATGAATTTTTGGGGAAAACGATTCAGCCCATAACACCTAGAAAATACAGTCTCCCTTTTTCCTTATTGCGTAGACCCCAAACATAACTTCGGTAGGCAAGAGAAGTTGGGATTGTCAGGTCTAGAGGACCAGGTTCAGTATCCACAGCCTGTTTGGAGTGGACAGTCCTCTTCACACGCAATATTTTATTTGAGACTCAAAATGAACTTGTGTGGTAGTTAATATTATTACACCCATGAACTAGATGAGAAAATTGAGGGTCGTGAGGGCTAAATACCTAGCATAAGTTCATAGCAATTGACAAAGCCAGGACTCACACAGGGTCATCAGACACCAGACCACCTAGGAATTTACTGATAAAATTCTTTCCTTCTTTCCTTTCTCTTTCCTTTCTTGTATTTCATTTTTTGTTTGTTTTTGTTTTAGGTGCTCTATTTAATTTTTATTTTTTTCAAATGCTGGACTCGACAAGAATTGGACATTAATCATTTATATATTAAACCAAACGAAAGTTCCAACATCCAACCTGCTCTGACCTACAAAAGTGCAATGTCACATAGTTCAGTCAAGAAATAACTCACAGTCCACACTCAGCTTTCTGTTCTTGTCTCTTTGGCACTCTTTCACTTGAGACTTACCCTCACTTCTGCCTCTCATCTTACCCCATCCCAAACCCAGCCATGTGTCAGCCAGTCGTCCCTTCCTGACACCAACCTGACACCAAACTAGAAGGGCCAGGCAGACCTGGTGATATGCACATCAGGGAGTGAATAGGTGAGTGGATCCTGAGCAAGAAATAAACCACAGCGAGCACTTCTCAGACTGGCTCCTCTGTGATTCTGTTCCCTTAAGAATGTGGCAACGAGTTGACATTTACTGTTAGGTATTCCCCTCCCCAGGATGGTTATTTCTTTACAAAAAATCAAATGGGCAGAAAACAAACCAAAACAATTTTCATCCTGATTGTTATCATCCAATATGCTAATGAATCACAGTCAGTACTTACAGGAATTATCTATTACTGTGTAAAAAAATTATTCCAAAATTTGTTGGCTTAACGCAATAAAGTCATTGTCTCACAGATTTTGTGGGCCAGGAATCTGGGAATGGTTTACCTGGGTGGTTCTGACTTGAGGTCTCCCATGTGGCTGCTGTCAGGACAGTGGCAGGAGCTGCTGTTATCCGAAGGTTTGGCTGTGGATGGAGGATCTGTTTCCAAGACGCCCTACTCACGGCTATTGACAGGAGGCCTCACTTCCTCACTGGCTTTTGGCGGGGGGCCATAGTTCCTGGCCACATGGGTGTCACCTCAGAGTATGGCAGCTAACTTTCTCCAGACCTAGCAACCTAAGAGTGAGTAAATCAGCAGGAGGTTGCAGTGCCTTCTCTGATTTCGTTTCTGAAATTTCACCCCATCGCTTCTGCTGTACTCCATTCATCAGAAGTGAGTCGCTAAGTTCAGATCACACTTAAGGGGAGAGGACTTAGACTTCATTTCTTGAAAGGAGGAGCATCACAGAATTTGTGGACATGTCTAAAAAACTACCACACATATATCTAGTGTCAAGAAACACTCAAATTCAGAAAAATGTAATGGCTCTCAAACAGCAATTAAAGTTCAAGCACAGGGTTATTTAGGCCTTAGCCTTATACATATGTAGTGGGATACGTAAATGAGTTAAATAGGCATGACATATTTCTCAAAAGTACTTCAACAAAACCAAACATACCAGCAGAAATTTGTCTTGGCTTATTTAAAAGAGTAAACATATTTTTGGTAGCAAAACATTGCATACATTAGACAATACAGGCCTTTCATTCATGGTTAGCTCATCTGCTGCTACCATGTTAGAGTTCTATTCAATTTCTGACTTTATTTAAGTGCCAAAGGCATTGGTAACTTGCACAGAATTTTAAAAAATAGACCGTAATTTATGTTTTATGAGAAGTATGACAAATTAGTGTACAAAAGTTATCAAAATCTCCTGCTTACCTTTGCTCCACCTCTCCAAAAGAGAGCACCAAGAGCTGAAGAGTAATGTCTTCATTTTAAAAGGATGACTCTGACACCTTATACCAAGATCTAAAAATATTTAAATGTCGTTTGCAGTATGCTCTTGGAGTAGTAAACATTATTTTTCTTCCAGTTTAATAAAGATCACATTTCCTTTTTCATCACTCATTCATTATACATTTTAAATTTCATAAAAGATTGTCTTTGGAGAGAAGGGAGGTAGCCTGGTGTGGGATCAGCTGCCCTGGGTAACGCTGCCTGGTAATGCTTGCAGTGCAGCAGGCGTCCAAGGCTACGTGACCCACAACCGAAGCAAGAGTCTCAGTTATCAGCCTCTCTCTCTTAAATTTTGGGGGATATCATTTCATCTGTTTGTCATCACTGTCAATTAGGATTAATTTTTTATGGCAGAACTAATTCGCATCAACTCTGTTTTTCTCCCAGGGCTTACATGAAAGTTCTTTGCAAGGAAGTTCAGAAACCCTTTTCCCTCTTCCACATTTCCCTCAGCCCTCACCAAACTGTCTCTGGTTGCATCCTGCTTCTTGGATTTCCGACCCTACAAGGTGGCTTTCTGAGTGTGCGCCGGCAATAAAGCCCAAAGCCCAGCTACTTTCTCTTTTGTCAGCTCCATCTGCCGCCTGTTGAACTCCCCCTGGGAGCACAGGCCACTTCTCTGCTACTCCATTTCCTCAGCCTCACCATTTCTTTCCAAGACTTGGTGAAAACTTCAGAGCAAAATTAAACATATGTGGACTGCCAAAACAAATAGATAATTTGGATATCTAATTTTCAACACACGAATGTCTTATCATTATTCTCAAAAATTAAAACATATAGAGAGAAGTAAAACAAAATGTTTTAAATGAATTTTATTAATGAAATTCAAATGTCATGCTCATGCATGTCATGAGCCTCCACTAATTCAATAATACTGTATTTGATTCCAAATTCTAAATATTACATATCTGCTATCATTTCTTTGCTTTTGCAGTAACTGCATTACTGCATCATGCGATGAAAACCTCTTAAACTAAGTATGTAGTGGAGAAACTATCTTTGGGGAATAGAATGTTCCATGCAAGTGAAGTTTTCATAATTATGAAACAATGTATTTATTCCATTTAAGCTTCCCTGTCTAATAACCTTCTCTTAAATTACTGGGATTTTCATATAAATTCTTATGCTTTTATTATTATTATCATAAGTGAACTATTACTGACATATTTAAAGTGAAGCTTTTGAAAGTGGGGCAGGATGCAGGAATAATTCTTCACTGTGTGAAGGACTGTCCTGTGCATTACAAACTGTGTAACATCCCTGGTCATTGTCCCTAAATACCAATAAACGGTATAACTCATTTATGACCACCCAGTGCCCATATGCAATTTCCAAATATCCGCTGAAGTGAGCCATTCTAATGAAAACTACTGAACTATGGGGAGAGAGTGGTAGTTTGGTTCCTGTCGGTAAGAAGGCTGACCCCAAATGCTTATAGCAATTTACTTAGAATATGGGACCCATCAACATTTGAGCCTTTTTCTGATACTACTAGATAGGAAAAAAATTACACTTCATTATCACTTTGGTTTGATCTGTAGAGGAATTTAAATATTTTTTCTGTTTTGATGATTTAAAGGTATACATTTATTTTTGCTTATTATTCTCTGCTGATAATTCCATATAAACATCTAATTTTGACGCCGTAAGTTCCTCTGCTTTAGCTTACTTGGCTATCTGAAAGGAGGTAGAACTATTTACTTGTGTATTAATTGATAGCTCTGCCTGGATGATTCTACTGTTTTGACCCACATATACCTAATCAGGTGGTTTTCACGTTAGGAACATTTTATGTTGAAAATTTCAAACCATATAGTGGGGATAATTTGGAAGCTCTGTGGAATTTGAGCTCCTGCGGCAGCTCAGGATTCAGAACCTCTTCCTCCTTCGCCATATTCCTGGGGGCAGGAGTACATTTGTAGGGGTCATTGACAAGTTTATTGACAAGAGGTCATCTAAGGAAATGCTTACTGTTATAATGGAGTTGGGGAGGGGAGGGGATATTGATGCAGCCGTGGTGCCCAGTGAACCTGAGCACACTGTCTCCAGTCATAATGTCTCTCTCCGCAACAGGTACAGTCAGATGTTAGATATCTGATTATGCATGCACTAGGGTAGGAGTGGAAATGTTTGATGATTTCTCAAGCCAGGGGTAGCATTTAAAGATGAAGGATGCTCGGTGCAGTCCAAGTGGAAGATATTGATGTTTTCAGACAATAACTCAGGATGCAAGATGCCAGTTTCTGGTAAAGACAAATTTAGCTTTGTAATGAGAATTTATTGAACTTCCACAGAGCATGTAGCCATGTACAAACTAGATTTCAAAATCATTGCATTCTTCCCTCCTATCCCAACAGGAAACATGTTTCCAAATCATCAAGGCCAAGAGTTTAGAAGCTACACAATTTTCCCCTGCTTCATCTTTGTAGAGGTAAGAAAATTGTGGAAATTCACCTTTAAAATATATATTATTCAAAAGAAATAGATTTTCCCTTCAATGATTACTTCATGTATCCCTCTTTATATCCACTGAAGATTTAATGATGGAAACTTGTTATGTTGGGGGTTTGTTTTAATCCAAAATGTTTCACGATCATGAACACTGGTTCCATATTTGCCTCAGGCACAAGTTCTTTTTTAGATCCAGAGTTATACTTTTATTGATACACTGATGTATCTCTTTCTATCTGCCCCCATTTTCTAATATCTACCCCTCTTCTCACAAGCTCTTCCTTATCCCAAAACCTATCAGCTTTGTTTGAGAACACCGTAGCATTGACTTTATGTGATTGGTTGGTACAGCTATATCTGACTCAAGTTTAGCCAGCAAGTCCTGAGGTTAACAACATGCACCTTGGGATCTTCCTCTGTCTCCCTGGATCAGCACCAGTCATCTGTTTCATTTCCATTCACTTCATTTGCTTCCCTCACCTTCCTTCTCCATCCATCATGACAAGATCGGTAAGTTCTAGGGCCCTCTTCTTTCAGTCTCATTACGTCCATCAAGGATGAAAAGGAAGTCAGGATAATGGGAAGTTAAGGTACATCTCCAAGATTTCCATATCACACAGGCTAATCATGTGCTCCCGTGAAGAAGTTCATTGGGGATTTAATGTATTATACATCTGAAAGAGCCCTCGCTTATCCTGACCTTTCTCGATTGTGTGTGCATAAGTAACACATCCATAGTGCATCAACAAAGGTCAAGGGACACTCAACTGGAACCTGTTTAGGTAGCCTAAACTACTCTTGTGTATTTATTTTTTTATTAAGTGTATATACAATATTAGAAACATCACAAATACATTTTTACAGTGACACCACTTTTATGATATGCATATATGTATTCTACATATGTATTTAAGGAATAAAGTTAATATTTTAATTAAGCCAGAAATGCTAAATTGGTAATAGCACCTTTCAACAACTTTAATAAGATTGTAGCTTAGTGTTCAGAAATTACAACTACTTTCTTAGAGTTTGTTTTCTTTTTTATTACTGCAATAGTTTTTTAATATTCTTCTATAAAATGATCTAGGAAACACATGTATTGAGAGGCAAGGGTATCAGCCTCCTGGAGAGGGAAGGTAATGAAATCACCTGGGTTTTCAAACTTTTAGATCATTTAAAACATGCTGTAGAACTGTAAAGAGTAAAGCACTTTAAGAGACTAGTTTTTTTAAAAAAATGAGTAAAAATCCAAAAGTAAGCTAAAATGAACTATTTTTAGTGTTTATGGCAAAGAACTTTAGCCTTAGCATGAGCAACATTTACCTAAAGACACATTTACAAATGATGGACTGTAGACAATGCTTCTTTTATAGTTGTGAGAAAAGATACCTAACATGATATTTCTACCCATTCTTTGCTAATCTGGAAAAGAAAGATCATGGCAGTAGGAAGAAATTGAAAACTCAATTATACCATAAGTAAAACAGGTAGAAACTCCTAGGTAGCTGAACAGGGCTGGCAACAGGAAGCACAGATATGAGAAGTTTTTGCTGTTTAAAGTTCTCAACATTAGAGAGAACAAGAGAACTGGAGCACAGTAGGATAAATGACAACCTCGAATGCCAAATCACATTCTCTAAAACAGAAACAATTCTGGTCTTTGGGGAGCAATAGATGTTCTTTAGAAGGATTTTAGCAACTGAAAAAAAATGCTTTACGGTGAGTTGGGGACAGTTGCTAAATTATGTGTGGAGTAAATCCAAGAATCCAGGCAGTTAAGCAGACAGAACAAATAGTTGGGACTGGAGAGGGAAGCTGTTTTAAATTAACTTGAAATTGTATTTTAACCGATGTTAATATATGAACAGAGACCGTTGGTCTGTCAGTCTACTTTAGGTGATATTAACTTGTGCCTCAGTCTAGTACACTAGAGACTAAAAAAACATTTTGCATAGCACTCACAAATCTGCTTAACTTTGCATAACTAGGGGAAAAACCAGGCATTCCTCTCCTTTCCTCACCATTTCACCAATGCTATCCACTCTATACTTAATTAGGTAGGTCAGAATATAAATCCTACTTTGACCTGGTTTCCGGGACCCTCCTTTGTATAGCTCAACTTATGGGCTTGCTCAGGCCCAGTGCAGTTTTCCTGCTCCGTGCCCTTTGCTTCAGCTGCCTTGATCTCTCAAAGCAACGAAACAAAACCAGCTCTCCCTGCTGTGCCATCAACTCCACTCCGCTATCTTCCTCCTAGACAGCACTTTTTCTTACAAATGAAAATGACTTTTTCTTTTTTGATTTTAAAGTAATAAATGTTTAATTTAAAAAATTAGATATAATTTATAACAAAGCTTTAAAAATTTCATTTATTCATTTCTATTTACAGAATGCCTTCAATGTAGCAGGCATTGTTTTGGCTCTGGGGATACAATGGTGATGAAATTAGGTACTCTCTCTCCTCATGAATGTAACATTTCAATGATCTGAGACAACTAATAAATAAGTGAGTAGAGTATTTAGGGTGGCAATTGTGGATAAATGCTATGGGGAACAGAAAGCAGGAAATGAGGAATGGCGTTTTGTGGTGGCAGGTGGAGACCTCATAATTTTTCTTAAAATGTCACTCTTAGTATCTGTCAATATTTTAGCATATAAATTACCATAAATTTTCTTTTTAAAATTCATTTTTGTTTTTTAATCATTAATATGTATACATTGTTTAAATGGTTAAAAAGTGTTAATGAATTATAACAAAAAATTTCAACCTACTAATTCTGTCTCCCCTCCTATGAAATAACTTTATGTTTCTCTAAATAATATGTGCATATTGTTGTTTCTTGATTTATAAATTTTAGATATCATCTGTTGCTCCATGAATTAATATAAATATATTTGAAGGCAGGATATGTCTCAGGAGTTTTGCAGAGCTTTGCCCTGAAGGAATATGTGAACATGTTGGTTTGCATACCAAAAGCTGTTGCACCTTGGGAGGGCATCTCTGAAAGACAGTAGCAGCTGTATCCCACAAGGTGCCACGTTTCTGAGACCTAAAGGTTTGGATTTGCTTTGCAGATCTGTTAAAAACTACAAGATGAGAGCTGATAAAGAAGTGCCTGCCCCGAACAGACAGCCTCCCGAATAGCTCACCGTATGGCTAAGAGCAATCAGCCCAAGGGGCAATTCCTGCTTAAAACTCCGGATTACCTGTCTCCATTCGCAATAAACTGATGAAGAAAATATGGAGCCACTATATCTCTGTTTAACCCCTCCGTTAAGTGATAAATTTACCTTAGAACTTAGAAGTTAGTCTTTGAAAGATTT
>CAUYSK010016076.1:0-13158 GCA_963575035.1 Avahi laniger | reverse complement strand
ATAAACGCACAGGCCGGGCGCGGTGGCTCACGCCTGTAATCCCAGCACTCTGGGAGGCTAAGGTGGGTGGATCGTTTGATCTCAGGAGTTCGAGACCAGCCTGAGCAAGAGTGAGATCCCGTCTCTACTAAAAAATAGAAAGAAATTAGCTGGACAACTAAAAATATATATAGAAAATTAGCTGGGCATGGTGGCACACGCCTATAGTTCCAGCTACTCAAGAGGCTGAGGCAGGAGGATTGCTTGAGCCCAGGAGTTTGAGGTTGCTGTGAGCTAGGCTGATGCCACGGCACTCTAGCCCAGGCAACACAGTGAGACACTGTCTCAGAATAAAAGAAAAGAAAAGAAAGAAACGCACAAAGCACTTTTAAATAGTGAGGCAGACCAGGCAGAGTGGCTCGCGCCTGTAATTGCAACACTTTGGGAGGCTGAGGCAGGAGGATCGCTTGAGCCCAAGAGTATGAGGGTGCCATGGGCTAGGCTGATGCACGGCACTCTAGCTATGATGATGCCACTGCACCCCAGCCTGGGCAACAGAGTGAGACCTTGTCTCAAAAAAAGAAAAAAAGAATGAGGTAAATGGCGGTAAAGAGAGCTCTGTGGGGGAAAAAGCTTCCCAAGTCTATACCACAGACTTAGCAAGCAGGGAGAAGATCTACAAGAACGTGAAACAGAGATACCTGACTGTGGGAGTGAACATCTAAATGAGGAGTCAAAACCAACCTGTGAAGTAATGACAGGACAAGCAAGAAGGTAAAACCGAAGATTTCACAACATAACAGTGGCTCCCGTGTTCTGAGTGTTTACTGTAGGACAGGCCAAGTACCTTAAATGCATGATCTCATTCAATCCTCACAGTCCTAATAAGGTGGGTATTATCATTAGCTGTATTTTGCAGGGGAAGAACAGAGGCTCAGAGATATGCAGTAGTTTACCCAAGGTAAGTGGCAGAGCTGAGATTTTGCTTTACTTGTTTTGTTTTGGATAGTTTTCTTACTAAGTACATGAGGATACTTTGCACATTTGAGAATTACTGATTTCTTACAAGCTATTTTTGAGAAACAGCAAATCATTCACATAATGTAAACAGAATTGAATTACAGATTATTTTGCTAGAACTCTTTATTTTGGGGGCTTATTTTATAAGGGGTATCTCCTTTCAAATCATATTTTGACAATATATTTGGAGGACTGAAAGCATAAATTTAAATTTAATGGTACAATTAATGCAATAAATGACTAACATTCATTCGAACCTTCTTGAGTATTCAGTCTTGTAGAATCATATTCTGCTCTAAGAATGAATGCTTTTTTAAAAGATTGATACATAATAATTATACATATTTATGGGGTACATGTGATATTTTGATACATGCATACAATGTGTAATGATCAAATCAGGGTAATTGGGATACCCATCACCTCAAACATTTATCATTTCTTTGCACTGGCAACATTTCAAATCTAATCACCTTGCTATATTGAAATATACAATAGATTATTGTTGGATATAGTCGCTCCACTGTGCTATTGAACACTAGAACTTATTCCTTCTAACTGTATGCTGGCTAACAGCATTGACCAATCTGTCTCCATCTCCTCCACACCCTCCAGATGGATTTTAAATCAACTGTACTGATTCCAAAGTCCATGTTCTGATCCGTCCTGCTACCGGCTCTTAAGAACCCAGGAGGGAGAGTGAGTCATGTGGGCTACTCTCCCACGGGAGATGCCTGTGCTGGACCTTGAAGACTAGGAGACTCTGCAGAGGGAACCTGGCAAATGAGGGCTACCGCCAGCACAGGGGCCCGGCTCGAGTGGAAGGTGTATCTTGGATAATGTCAGTAACAGCCACAACAGCAGCAGCTCATTGATTAGTTACAACTTGCCAGATACTGTCACAAGGTTGTTAACATACTGAATCATCTCAATGACTCAAAGTACTGTCATCATCCCCACTTTACAGTCAAGGAATCTAAGGCATGGGAAGGTAAACATTTGCTCATAAGCAGCAGAGCTGAGATCTGAATCCAGGCAGTCTGGCTCCAGGTTCATCCTGTACAGATTGCACGCTAGCAAGAAAAAACAAAAGGCCACCAAAACATACTTAATACATATGTATACATGTGTACCACGTCCATGGGCACGTGGCAAAAGCCCTCACTTGGCTTCTCGATGGCACATCCCACAGTTACTTTCGGTACAGCTGCCTTCTGAACCTTCCCCATCCCCAGCCCCTGCCCTGGATGTGTTTGCTGCGAGGCTGTCTCCCCAAGGCCTCTGATCTAATGGCAAGTGTTTTTCCCTAAAGATGCTACCATCAATTAGTGGTGAAATTTAAATCTGCCACGCAGAAAGCACTCTACTCATTTACCCAGGCAAATGAGCTAAATAAGGAAGAAGGTCATAGCTCTAAGTATTCTGTCGAAGGCCGTTTGTACAGAGGGCTTCCATTTGCAGTTGAGGAGCTGAGGGTCACCTCTGACCTGCAAATGATGCAGACGAGCTGATGACAGTGACAGCCCTCAAGCCATGGCTGCAGGGCTCCGTGCTCAACCTGAAGAGACACGGGGGTAAGAGACTGGCTTCCTCACTGCTTCCCTTTCCTCTCCTCACAAAAGGCCCATAGGGCTGAACTTTTTATTTTGGAGTCTTGGTGAAGACTTCTTTCTGTCTCACTGCTAGGTGTCAATGAGAACATCTACTTATCTGTGCCACGAATGGCCAAAATTTAATCAGAAAGCAATGCCCTATGATGGCCCAACAAGTAAAAACCGTGGGGTTATCAAGATGTGTGCTGACCACAGTCTCAATTCAAAATCCCCGCGACAGCCAGAGCAAAGAGAAGAGCTATGCCACAAGGCAGCCGGGCACGCTTTGTAGATGGGAACGATCCAGCTGCTACAAAGACGTGCGGGACAGTTCCGGTGTATCCTCACGCTTGCCAGAGCCATTCCTTCAGCCCTAAGACACAGGAACACATAGGCACAGCTCGGTAGCACAGAGGTCTCCTTCCTGCTTCAGCTCTCAGCCTACCAGATTATTATCCCTTCACGGACTGATGTGCTTCGAGACATCATTTAAATCACAGTGTTCAACACGCTAAAATGAATCATTCAAAACTGCCTCCCTCCTAGGTGTGTAACCAACGTAAGTACACACACATGTGCACCAAAATTCATGTACAAGAAAGTTAGCAGCAGCACTATTCATAACTGCCACACACTGGAAAATACTCAAATGTCCAGGAAAACTAGAAGAAATAAATTGTGGAATATTCACATGATGGAACTGTATACAACAAGAACAACAACCTACAATTGCACACAACCATGGATGGATTTATGGATTTGACTGTAGCCAAATCTCACAAACATAATATTGAGTGGAAGAAGCCAGACACAAAAATACGCATTTGATGTGATTCCATTTCTAAAGTACAAAAGCAGGCAAAAGCATTCTATAGCGTCAGAAGTGGGATATCGTCTGTCATTGTTGAGGGGAGAAACTTCAAGGGGGACAGGGGAGGCGGTCACCTTCTGCTTTCTGACCCGAGTACTGTTGCACAGGTGTATTCAGCTTGTGGATATTCACAGAGTTGTACTTATGATGAGTACACTTTTCTTGAGGCATGTATACTTCAATAAGAAGCTTTTTAAAAAACTGTCTACGTTCTTCAATCTCACGCATTACTGTTTTGGTGAAATAAACATCTTGTTAGGATTTCCACCACCACAGCAAGTTTGTGACAGGAGCCACCAAAAGAATGGCTAACACTGACTGAATGATTACTATGTGCCAGGCACTATGCTAACAACGTCACGCGCAGGATTTAATTCTCAAAAACATCCTTTGGAAGAGTTGTTATTTTTATTCCCTATTTGAAGGAACAGAAAAATGAGGTTTAGACAGTTTAGGTTTCTTGCCTATAGTCAGCCGGCTGCTACTTTATGGGAAGGTCAGGATGCCTGTTGACTCCGAAGCTCATGGACTTAACTAACATTTGGCTATGCTAATGCGAAAGAGGTTCAGTTATAAACAGAGAACTCGCACTAGGCCCTCAAATTCTTTTCTTCTTTATGACATTAACTTTTTGCTGCGTCCTGCCAGTTGTGTTATAAAATGTAACACATTCTGAACTTATCCGATTGTTTCCTCATGATAAGATTCAGATTAAATATTTTTGGCAGGGAGGTACATAATGTGATGTTGAACTGCTAGTGGAGATGCTAAGTCTCCATTTGTTAAGGTGGTAACCCTCAGATCTCTCCATTATAAAGGGACAGTCCCTTTGTAATTAGTAATTAATGTACTGAGTGATATTTTGAGACCATGTAAATATCAAGTTTATTCAAAGTTTATTCATCATTCCCTGATGTTTTTAGTTTTCAAAAATCAAGTTTAATGAGGCATAATTTATATACAATAAACTGTATCCATGTACAATGGCTCACATCTGTAATCCTAACACTTTGGGAAGCCAAGATGGGAGGATCACTTGAGGCCAGGAGTTTGACACCAGCTTGAGCAAGAGCAAGACCCCGTCTCTACAAACAATAGAAAAATTAGCCAGGAGTTACAGTGTGTAGCCTGTAGTCCCAGCTACTCAGGAGAGTGAGGCAAGAGGATTTGCTTGAGTCCAGAGTTTGAGGCTGCAGTGAGCTATGACGACATCACCACACTCTAGATGGGGAGACAGAGCGAGATCTTGTCTCAAAGAAAAAAAAATAATGAATAAAAATAAGCATACAATTTGATAATTTTGAAATATGTATATGTAAGTAAAATGACTGTCACAATCAAGATATGGAATATTTCCATCACCCACAACAGTTTTCTCAAGCTCCTTTGCAATCAATTCTTGCCACCCTAGCTCCAGGCTGCCACTGATCTGCTTCCTGTCACTGAGGATTAGTTTGCATTTTCCAGAGCTTTATAGAAATGGAATCATAGTATGTAGTCTTTTGCGTCTGGCTTCTATTACTCTCAGCAGAATGATTTTGAAATTCAACTACGCTGCTGCATGTGGCAGTATTTATTTCCTTTTTTGTTTGTTTAAGAGACATGGTCTTGCTTTGTCACCCGGGTTAGAGTAGAGTATAGTGGCATAATTATAGCTCACTGTACTCTCAAACTCCTGCACTTAAGTGATCCTCCTGACTCAGCCTCCTGAGTAGCTGGAACTACAGGCATGTGCCACCTTAATTCCTTTTGAGTATTCCACTGGATGGATGTACCAGTTTGTTTATTCACCCACTGATGGACATTTTGGGTGGTTTCTAGTTTTGGGCTCTCATGAACAAAGCTACTAGAAATAGCTGAGTGTAAGTCTTTGTGTGAATATGTTTTCATTTACCTTGGGCAAATACCTAGAAGTGGGATGGCAAGTGTGTGTTACTTTTTAATAAACTGCCAAGGAGTCATCCAAAGTGATTCCACCCTTTTACATCCCCCTCAGCAGTGTGTGAGGGTTCTCATTGCTCCGTATCCTCACCAGCACTTGGTCCTGTCAGTCATTTTATTTCCCAGTGATTTTAAAATCCAATAATGCTCCTTGCCTGATTCATTATGCATTTGTGTGATTATGTCTACTGCCCTCAGCCCTGGACACTATGGGGGCAACCTGAGTTTAACATAGTGCCTAGCAGACAGCAGGTACTTAATTAATACAAACATTCACTAAATATTGGTTGAAGGAACAAAATCTGCCACCACCACCCCCACACACAAAGATGGTAAGCTAATTATTTTTAGATCAACCATGAGTTATCAGGAAGTTTGTCTTCCTGCACCCACACGGTCCTGTATCTGGGATTTCCCCACTCGACTAGGGGTGAGAGGTCAAGGCCTACCTGATCACGCTGCCCATCAAGGCAGTGCCCCAGGAAGGCAAATAAAGAAGGCACCGCTTGTATTACACAGCCTGCCAAGTGCAGGCACTGCAACACCAAGGCGGGAGAGTGCAGGACCTCCAGCAAAGAGCTTTGGAAAGTAAAGGTGAACTTCGGCTACAATATTGTGCCCAGGTAGGTGCTGCCCTGAGAGGCAAAGCCCTGCATTGGGTTTTGTGCAGGGTTCTTCCCAAGAGAGTAGAGGAAGAGCCACCTTTGCTGTAGCCAGGCCAATCCTGTACTTTCCCGACACTGAGGTCCTCCCTACAGTGACAACAGACTGACTCTCTCCCAAGGGCTGGCTTCCCACCACACCTGGGTTCTTAGAGCAACAAAACAATCTCTTGTGAAATGAGCTCACATATGCCAAGTGCCCAAAGCCATGCCTAGATCCTATCAACGCTCAATAAATGTGTAAGGAACACAGCCGGGTGTGGTGGCACACGCCTGTATTCCCATCTACTCAGGAGGCTGAGGCGCAAGGATGGCTTGAGCCCAGTTCGAGGCTTCAGTGAGCCATGATCATGTCACTGCGCTCCAGCCTAGGTGACTGAGCGAGAGCCTGTCTCTTTAAAAAAAAAAATGTATAAGGAACAGAAAATGGGGTGAGTGAACATGATGGCAAACCATCTCAGGCATTATTATTTTCAACACCTGCCAAGCTTCCTTGACTTCAGGGAGAATTTCATTCCATAGGGACTAACTAAAATTAAGATGCACTAACAAAACTGTGGCCTACCAGTTATTTATATGGAATGGTCTGAATACATTATAACTCAAGACAGAAAATGGTGACTCTGCCCTGGAGAACCTGCTTCGCCCTGAGCACAATTCCTCTTTTTGCAGATCCCTGGAGCAGTTGCTAGAGGTGCTGGTGATTGGTCACCTCTCAGGAAGCAAATCAATTAAGAAAAGGACTACCTGCACGGGAAATCGTTGTCGTCGCTGTTGCCCTGCCCCTCCCACTGCCAAAAGAAAAAGGTTAAAAATCACAAAAAGAGGGAGGGAGATTTGGTCCTACACATTTTTCAAGGAAACCATGCCTAGAGGATGCTATTTTAGTGAAATGGCTAACAGGTGAGGCTGCGGAGAGGCTGGGCACCTGGGAACACGTGCAGCAGAGCCAAGGCATTCAGGCGCTGGACATCTGCCTCCGCAACACTGCGATCTTCCCAGGTGGGGAGGAGTGACACTTGGAAGCTCCCTCTGGGGGTTCCTATGCCGTAGGACATGGGTATTTCCTTAATGTAGGAAGCCTTGACTCAGATTTGGCCCTGAGACCCAGGACTGAAAACCTCAGTCTTGTGATCCCCGTGAGGTGTAAAGACAGTGTACTTGAGCCAGAGAAATTCTTCTCAGGACGATGGTTGTGAGCAGGCTCTACAAGTAACCCCTCGCCCCCACTCCACTCCAGCGAGATAAACTGAACTGAGTATTTCCACTTCCTGCCATGCATCAGAGCGCTCAGATTAGTTTGGCCAGGGTTCTCTGTCATTTAGGAATCACACTGCTATAGAGGGGAGCAGTGACTCCACTGCCTCAACCAATTCTCCGTGTAGATGAAAACTGGAGAAAAAAGCATTTGAGCCAGAAACATAAAATCAGTCCGACTCCCAGGCTCCCCTCGACCCTCCCACTGCTCTCGGTGGAGGTCCCAGAGCAGCTGTGGTACTGACTTGCCGTCTTCCAGCCTTTCTATGTAACTGGAGCTGAGACAGTGAAAGTTAATGTCCTATTAGCACCGCAAGCACAGAGGCTGCCTCTGGGCTGGGCTGGCCTAAAAGCATCTGCAAATCAATCTGAAAGCTGTTCTACTCGCGCTGGCCATTTCTTTACCACATCCCAATTTTCAGAAATATGAAACAAGGGTAAGTGAACCGATCAGAAAGCTCAGGAAAGAAGACAGGTGCCAACCAGAACCAATCTCCACCCGCAATGTTAGGAGCTAACCTGAGAAGGCAAAATGTGGAGGGGGAGTCTCAACAGACAGTCCTGGTTATAAATGAGTAGCAAATTTTGAGGTGAGAAAGCAATGATCCTTTTTTCTTTTTTGAGACCCTGTTCCTGCCAGAAATGCAAAGCCAGAATTTAATCACGAGGAAACATTAAAACAAAACTAAACAAAAAAAACCTCAAACCCAAAACAAAACAAAGCTGAGGAATATCCTACAAAAAGAATTGATCTGTAATTCTTTAAAACTATCAAAGTCATAAAAAACACACCACCCAAACAGTTCCAGATTAAAGGAGACTAAAGAGATTTGACAATTAAATGTAATGTGTGGTCTGGGATTAGGTCCTGGACTAAGAAGTATTTTTTGGCTGTTGCTATAAAGGATGTTAGTGGGTAAACCGATGAGATGAAAATGTCTTTAGATTACATTACAGATAGATTAGTTCTGGATCAACGTTGATTTCTTAATTTTGACAAGTACATGGCGGTTCTATAAGAGAATGTTTTTAGGAAATACTCACTGAAGTATTTAAAAGTAAAGATGCATCACATACGCAACTTTCAAACACTTTATTAATACAAAGAGAGAGATAAAAAAGATTCATACATAGAAAGAATGAGAAAGTAAATGTGGTAAAATGTTAGCATCTAGGGAACCTGGCAATTTTTCTAACTTACAATTTGTTAAAACTTTCAATTTTTGTAACTTCCCTATATGTATGAAATTATTTCAAAATAAAATGTTCAGGAAAAAAAAGGGCTCCCCACCTCCCCCCATGAAAATGACACAATCTCTCTGAAGGCCACGGTCAATGTCGAGAGCCTTCAAGCACTCAGATTTGCTTCCTATAGACTTCCTTGCCCAAGAGAGAGGCGCCAGGAAGAGAGTGATATAAAAACAGTGTCAAAAAGATGGGCACAGCGGGGTGAGGGTCTGTAGAAGGCAGAGCTGGCTGAAGCCCTGCCTGCCCACCTTCCCCGCCAAAAACAAACAAATAAACAAAAAAGACAGACACAGAAATAGCTTTGGGTACAGAATGAACTAAACAAAGCGGCAGATGTGCTATGATTACGCAGAGTGGCAGAGTGTTTACTGAGATTCAACCCTGAGCTACCACTGAGAAAACCCTGGAAATAACTACAAAGTCTTTGGTGGGCTTCAGTTTAAAAGCTATCTTCCCTGACTTGCAATATCCTAAGTAAACATTAACACTGTCAATCAGTCTCACAGGATGATGCGGAAATTAGCAGCAGAGCCTGGTAGGCCGTACCACACAGTATCATATCATTACAGATAACACCGGAATCAGAAGAACACACAGAAAGGCTATAAATCCCTACTGTAGTTTCAAATTGGTTTCAAGCTCAACTATTAATACTCAAGAATCCACATTAGCATGTGACTGCTACACCACCATCTCCTCAAAGATCACCAGCTTTGAAAGTAGCCAGGAGCAAATGGAGAGAAACAACCGCATGGAACTGGAAGGCCAGAGAGACACATGGGAGCTGTAACTGAATGAATGAATGGTCTTAACACAAGTAAAATTTTGTTATTTCAAGAACAATGCAGAAAATTTTCCAAGACAGTTTGTCTTTGTGATAACACCCAGTTGTCAGTGGAGCCGAGATTCAGCTGCATAACCAGAAGATAACCCAGGCATCGCAATTGTTTTTTACCTCAGAAAACGATCCTGTTACTACGTGAGTCTCAGGTACGCCGAATGTACTGCGTGCCCAGTACAGTGCCGCCGACACGATCATACATAAACCCTCAAGGAGCTGACAGCTCCGGAAGGAACACAGACAGGCAGCTGACGGCGCACTGCACGCTACGGTGGGTGCGGAGACAGCACAGAGCGAGTTCCTAACCAGCCACGACCGCAGCCCTGAGAACAGAACTGCTCCCACAGAAGCCTCGGTCTAATAAATGCCGCGCCAGAGCCTTGAAACTGCACAAACATGGAGAATCCGTAAACCTGACAGCTGTCAGGACTGCTCAGCTCCTTCTCTGAGAGCATCTCACACTCAACAACTGATTCCAGAATCTAAGATGGCTTAGAGAACCCATGGTTCCAGAAAACATCCTGTGGACAGTGAAAGGTATAAACTGTTATGAAGTAACACTCTTACCTGTGGCTTCAATGTACTCAATACATCTTTCAATAAAAATGGGGATCGGCTTCTCTGGAGTCACGACAGTTGTTAAGGGCACCCCAAAATAATTACTCTCCCAGGTTGCCTTTGTGATGGATGGCCGGGGTTTGGGCTTTGGTTTCTGTCCAGGAAAGAGAGAAGAAAGCACAAAAACAAAGTGAGTATGAACATGCAACTCAAACATCAGTAAGGCTTCCAAAGAACTCACAGTGGTGTGAAAACTGCTGCAATGATTTCAGGCAGGACAGAGACCCACTTATTCACGCCTGCAAATATCACACAAGATGCCAGAAAGTTGCTACATAGTCACACCGTGAGTGTGAGACTGCATTATTAGAACAAAGATGTTTGTAAGAAGCAGGCCATGTTTATTTAATAAAATAGCAATAAGATGATTATCCACATCCTTTGCCCGCGATGCACTGGAATAAACAGGAAGTTTTCCAAACACTACACATGGATAATAGATGTTATATACTCAAAGATGGCTAAAATCTTTAAAAAGGTGAAATAGAAAACAAATAATTTCCTCTTTCCAGAAATAAGACAGAGCGTGCATTCTGCTAGGGCTGATAGTCCCAAATGAGAAATCCCTTTGATCCAATAGCCTGGGGTTAATTTCCAATGTCTTCCACATTAGGAAAGGGTAAAGCCAGCTAATCAAACAAGACAAATAAAATAATTCTTCGCCTGTTCTTCCCCAAAGTCTCCTTCCTCAAGTATTAGCCGCAGCAGCAGCAACAGTATCTTACTTAACTACTTAAGAACTTACTATGCACCAAGCAATTCCAATCTTATTTTACTTTATTATTTATTTATTTTGAGACAGGGTCTCACTCTATTGCCTGGGTAGAGTGCAGTGCCATCATCATAGGTTACTGCAACTTCAAACTCCTGGGCTTAAGCAATCCTCCCATCTCAGCCTCCAGAGCAGTTGGGACTATAGACACGCACCACCACTCCTGGCCTAT
Source organism: Avahi laniger (assembly GCA_963575035.1). Taxonomy (NCBI): domain Eukaryota; kingdom Metazoa; phylum Chordata; class Mammalia; order Primates; family Indriidae; genus Avahi; species Avahi laniger. Next base: position 2,185 of record CAUYSK010016076.1, on the reverse strand, counting down.
TTTTTTACATTTTGTAGAGATGAAGTTTCACTGCTGCTCGGGCTGGTCTCCAACTCCTGGGCCCAAGCAACCCTCCTACCTTAGCCTCCCAAAGAGCTAGGATTATAGACATGAGCCACCATGCCTGGCCACCCCAAATATTGTTTTTTTATTTTTTGCTTCCAGACGCCAAGTGGCAGCAGGAATCAAATATTATTCATTTTAAGCCTCATGACACTCCATTTTACTGAGAAAAACACTCTCACGTGCCTAAATGACATAACCAGTGACAGTGCTTACATTCAAAGCCAGGAAGGTCTCCAAAGCCCATGCTCATTAACATTATTAATATTGAGATATTCTGCTCCAAAATTACTTAATCCTTTTACTTTGAAGCTTAAATGGGGAAAACACTGCTCTAAACGAGTGGTAAATTTCCTAAAGCCAAAGAAATACACTTGCAATTTTGGCCTTTTGTTAACATGTCTACTAAAAAGAGGAGGGTAACCAAATATGATCAAGGTAAATAGACACAGATGTATCTCCAGCAATTTGGTTTCATTTCTAAGTTGAGCAGACCAATTTAGAAGGGCAGATTGAATGAGAAATGCACACAGCCTATAAACCTACACAGTATTTATGGATTTTACATAAAATCCACTGAAGGAGACAACTAGCAGCCAGGTCACAAGTCAACCATTCTCTTTTCTCCTCCTCCCCATCCTCCTTCCTTTTAGTACCCCTTTATATGGGAACAAATCACTTCCTGTTTAGTCTGAGATTCTTTGAGGACTTCCTGTGCAAACAAGTGGCAAAAAAGAACAGCTGAGAATAAAATGTACACCAAAGAAAGAGCAAGCCCATTTTGGGGCTGCTGGTTGACACTGCCTCAGATGACAAACCAAAGGCAGTGAGAATCCAATCTTCACACAGCCTGCTAACTGATTTAGCATGGCAAACCATAATGCGGATGGATTCTGGGGTCCCAGAGAAGAACCACACACTCCACAAAGCCTGTCCCCGTCGACTGTGGATGCCCACTCCTGGCGCACCAGTGACATGGCCTCTCAGGGTGTGGGAAGTGGCTGCTGCTAGCTCCCCTTACATACTGTCAGAGGCAAACAGGCTCTGATTGCCACAGAAGTAATGAAAAGCAAATTAATGATGTACGATATACCTTTACAGGAAGTAACTAAATCAATGACCGTAACTCTGGCATCTTCTACTCATATGAAGTACAACATAAAGAATTTAAGCTCTGAAATCTGACATACCTGGGTATGAATCCTGACTGACAAGTTCTGTGATTTTGGTCAAGTAACTTAACATCTCAGGGACAGTACCTCTCACAAGGCGGCCATGAGGGTGAAATGCTAAGATGCACGCAAAGAGGCTCAGCACCTTGTATATAGTAGTTACCCATAAATGTGAGCGCTTATTAAAAAGGGGCTGAGTGTTTCTACTACTACAAATTGTTGTAACCAGGTAACAAGTCAAGCAATATTCTCTCTCCCTTAAAACAGTACATAATTTTTAAAATTTAAAGTTTAAAATGTTCACAGTTTAAAAGGCTTTAAAAGTTTAAAAAGTTAGCTATAGAATCTGCATAACCAAAGAAGATCATCTGTATTTAAAAGACATTCTTCCCCCTTCCATCATTCAAGTTTTTATCAACCTCAATCCTACAAAATTTGCCTGTCAAAACTAACATAACAGCATTTTTCTTCAAGAAAACTGAGGCTTCCAAATAAAATATGTTAGGCACTAAAAAATGGAACTGAAAGAGAAGCTGCAAAGAAGCTGTTCTAATCACCTTAAAGCCCTCTAACCATAGTTCTAGTAAATAGACAACAATTTTTTTTTTTTTTTGAAACAGAGTCTCGCTTTGTTGCCCAGGCTAGAGTGAGTGCCGTGGCGTTAGCCTAGCTCACAGCAACCTCAAACTCCTGGGCTCAAGCGATCCTTCTGCCTCAGCCTCCCGAGTAGCTGGGACTACAGGCACGCGCCACCATGCCTGGCTAATTTTTTCTATATATTTTTAGTTGTCCAATTAATTTCTTTCTAATTTTAGTAGAGACAGGGTCTTGCTCTTGCTCAGGCTGGTTTCGAACTCCTGAGCTCAAACAATCCGCCCGCCTAGGCCTCCCAGAGAGCTAGGATTACAGGCGTGAGCCACCGCGCCCGGCCAATAGACAACAAATTTTAA
>CAUYSK010016075.1:0-37228 GCA_963575035.1 Avahi laniger | reverse complement strand
TGTGGATCCTGGTTCAGTCTTCTACACGTGGCTATCCAGTTTTCCCAGCACCATTTATTGAATAAGGATTCATTTCCCCAGTGTATGTTTTTGTCTACTTTGTTAAAGATTAGGTGGCTATATGAGGATGGTTTTCTATCTGGGTTCTCAGTTCTGTTCCTCTGGTCAATGACTCTATTTTTGCGCCAGTACCAAGCTCTTTTGATTACTACAGCCTTATATTAAAGTTTGAAGTCTGGTAAGTTGATACCTCCCATTTTGCTCTTATTGCCTAGAATTGTTTTTGCTATGCGGGGTCTTCTCAGGTTCCATACGAAGCAATAATTTTCACATCATACAGTGTACATTCCAGCACAGAAATATATTTTGTATTTATTCAGCAGATTGGAGTTAGGCTGAGTTTAAAGCATTCCTCAGACATTTAAGGTAATATTTTCTTGGTGACTCAGCAAGACAAAAGAACCGGGATCATTTTCTGTTGAATGATTCAAGGAAGGTTTTGTTGTTGTTCAGTGTCGTGTCCATACCTAGGCTGGTGCACATGTGGAAGAGAGAGAGAGACAAGCCTCGCACACGGTCAGAGTCAGATGCCAGCGGGCTGGGAGGGAGCCGCTGACTCAGTTGGTATGTGAACATTCCTTAGCACAAAATCACATGGAGATTCACTCTTCACAGCTCACAATGAGCTGCTGATTGCAGAGGGACAGGCCTGCTGAGCTCTGCCTGGCTGAGGTTTTGTCAGCACTTTCATTGTGATCTTCAATTTCTACAGCTTATACTCAGCTGTAGAAAAAGTCTGGGAGTCCATGAGACTAAAGAGACTCCAAAGCTCCAAAACTTTTTAAACCTCCACAATATTATCAACTCAGATGCTTGGACAATTCTGTGTGGCATGAAGTTTTCTGTGTAGGGTGAAAAATGCGAGTTTCTAGTGTAGCCTTTAAAGAAGGCAGGCACTTACAGATTTTTTTTAGCTAAAATGCTGAGTCAAAATTCAAGGTAAAAAAATCTAAAATATCTTCTATGAGGTAAATAGGAAACAAATATTAACAAAGACGTTTGGAATAAATGATTGAATAAGTTAAGTACAAAATGCTATTTCACATATTCTTTTAAAAAATCAATGTAGAAAAGCTATTACAAAAACTATTTGAAATAAATTTTATTTTTTAAATATTTTGGGAACACGGAAGGAGATTTTTATTTCAAATTCAAAAAGGCCAAAGACTTTGATGGCAGAGGGAGCACTGGACCTTGAAGAATGAGTGAAAAGGTTTCAAACAAAGAAATGCACAGGGGGAGACCTGATAAGAACAATTCAGGGAGTTAGAGAAGTGAAAGGTCTTCCCAGGCGCAGGTGCAGTAGCACCTCCAGCCCCGGGACAGGAGGGGCTCATGTGACCTTGATCCCAAAGCTCAAGGATTCCGAAAATCATTCTTTGTTCTTTCAGTGCTACAAGACATCCCCAAAGACAGTCTGCAGTGTCTTAATTAGGACCCGAAGGAAATCTCCATTAATTATCGCATTCATTTATTCAATAACCATTTATCAAGTACCTATCCATGGCAGGCACTGACTTGGATACTAGAAAAATGAACACGACTAAGACCCTTTACCTTTGAAGGGCTTACAGCCTCGTAATGGGGAGCAACGTGAAGGAGTAAGTGCAAAGTTGTCGTGGGTAGACCCAGGGGACAGTGGACACCCTAAGAGGGAAGTGGCTGATGCCACCTGGACAGAATGGGAAAAGCTTCACACACACTGTTGCCGGAGCTGAGTTGGTAGTTGAAGCAGTAAAAACAGAAGAGCCCACCTAGGGAGAGCTTTCCAGAGGAGGAGAAGGCCAAGGACGGACTCCGGGGTCCACCACCATTTAGGGGTCTGGAGTAGAAGAGCCAGAAAAGGAGAAGGAAATAAGAGAGAGGTGGATGTGTCAGGAGGGCACGGTGACGTGTCCCCAAGACGGGGGAGTTTCAGAAGAAATGCCAGTGAGGAACCAGTCGAAATCAAACCTGAGGAGGGCCTGCTGGATTTGACAACCAGGACACCATAAAGGCACACAACAGAACACATCCGTGCAGTTTGGGAAAGAAATAAAGAATGCAAATTAGAGAAGAAGTCATGGGAGCAAGGGTAGAATTCCTAGACTACAAAGAAAAGAATAAAATGAGCCATGTGGCCAAGAGCACAAGTTTTAGGACAGGGATGTAAACAGAAGTATAGGTGTGGTGACGGGCCACCGAAGGGTGGGCTTGGGAAACCCAGCAGGAGTCAGTCTCTCTCTACTCCAGTCCCTGCCCCACCCCAGTGCAACGCGGGTTACCAGAGGCGACACCACCGGTGGTAACAGGTGGAGTCGTGACCAGAGCCCAGGGCTCTGGCTTTTTCTCACCGGGGCGAGGACCTTGGTGGGAAGAAATTCCATCGTGAACAATTTCTGTGTTTTCACTCACCCCATGCCTTGACTGCGTGACTGAACAACACCGAGCCTTAGCTTTTCTCACTGGAAAATAATTTTAGTGATTTAGATTGCAGTGCTGTGTTCAAAGAAAATAACATAAATGATGTAAAGGACCTAAAACTTGTGACGCATGGAGGGTGCTCGGTCCCCCGTGCCGTCCTCCGCTGCCTTCTTTCCCGTGCCACGTAGTGGAGAGCAGCGCCCTCGGCCCGATTCTAAATTTAATCAGAAACGAGTTTCCTCTCCACATTCCATTTCTCTTTTAAATATTTTTTTTATTTCAGCATATTATGGGGGTACAGATGTTTAGGTTACGTATGTTGCCCTTGTCCCCCCCTGAGTCCGAGTTTCAAATATGTCCATCCTTCGGGTGGTGCGCATTGCTCTCTATGTGTACGGATGGAGATCGGTCTGAACTCCTTTCACCTGACTGTGAAGTTAAACACACACTCGCCTCCACCTGGGGCTCTGTCCGGGCTCGGGCCACTCTCGCCCGCGGCCCAGCCGCACCACGTTTGTTGTGCTCTCATCCCCTCGGTCCCGATTGTCACTCAAAATTATGGAACCTCAGGAATCTTCAGCAAATGGCCTTTAGGCTTTGTTCTGTCCATCGACCCATATTTTTAGCATAAAATATTTTTTGCCTTAATGTTTTTTGAAAGTGTTTACATTTGGGAGAAAAAAAAAGTTGTGCATTTTCTTTAAAGTTTCTTGGCACATCACCTTTACTCCATTGGATATGGAAACTAATCTTTTCCTCACAAGCTCATTAGCATTTACATCACATGTGTTGAAAGATTTCCTGCAGTTCTAGGAAAGTATAGGATTCCTAAACCTGGTAGCCATATCATCATGTTGGAAGCAGTCTGGGCTGAGTGCATAGCATTAATTCAATAAATGAGTCTTCGAAAATGATTACGTATCTTTCCGTTTTTCTCATCTCTCCCCCTCCCCACCCCATTGCTCGCACACGCAGAGCACAGATATACCTGGAATAACAGGCACAGACTGCTTCTCAGGCGTAATGCAATATTTGCAAGTCGTAATGCCTGATGACATTGGCACTTGCCCCCCTCCACCACCACCTGGAGAATGAAAGAAGTATACAGGCGGCCTCCGCAAGTTTCGAGTTTTATAATGGCAAGTTCAGAGTCAGAAAGGCCTCCTTGGGAATCTTGGCTGTACCACTTAGTAACTTTGACCTGGGGTGCATTCCTCTGCCCCTCTGCATCTGTTTCCTCATCGGAGGAGCCGGGAGAGTAAACTGCACCTCACAGGCGGGCATCGGGGAGACAATGTGAGGGGGGTTCCCTGTATCATTCCTAGCACATGGCAGGTATTCAGGAAGCATCGTCTTCCTCCTTGTCACACGGAGGATATTTAGCTCTGATGCATCAGTACAGGTGACAAAGAAACAGACCATTTAAGCCAAAGTCTCAACCTTACAGCCAAGGTTGTGATAGCAAATAAACTCAGGAAATGAGTGAGGGGTACATCGCTGCTTTTTCCCTTGAGGAAGGACAGAAGAAAGAGGAAAGGAAGGAAGGAAAGAAGGGAGGGAAGAAGAAACAAGAAGGGAGGGAAGGAGGGAAGGAGAAAGAGAGGGAGGATGGAGAAAAAACTAAATAGCCTGCAATATGAAGAGTCGGAAGAAAACCCCCAAATGCCGTGAGTTGATCTTGCCTGCGCACCCCGGCGCTGCCTCAATGCTCCCCTTACCTGCCACTCGTCCAAACGTCCATGTGCTGCGCCTGCACCTCGTGGAGACAGCGGAAAAATATGAAACGTTATCTGATATTATCAGACCCCGGAAAAGCACTTCTGGAAACACTAATTAGATTTTCTTCAACCTTTTTTAATTTAGTGAGTTCTAGGAGAAGATCACACCTCTCCTAACACTTACAAAGAGAATTTGTGAGCAAGATTGCGTGCGAGTAATACCTATTTGATGCTCGAGGCAACCTGTTGCCATGGTACCAATCAGATTTTTGTCCTCATCAGGGAATAGAAATTAAAACTGACAAGGCTTGAGTACAAATGTTTGTGTTTGTCCCTGTGAGCAGTGTGAACGAATGCTTGGGAAGGGAGGAGGTCCGGTTTTGCTGTTATTCTTTTCTGGTTTTAAAACAATGGTACAATTAAAATGTACAGACTCCAAAATAGTGCAATGAGTTTAGAGAAACAAAGAAGGCCCAAAGGAGTGAACTATGCTTATAAATTTACATTATCAAAGGATGTGGAACTGCCAAAAAACAAGTTCTTAATGGTCAGAAGCAGCAGTGTCATCTCAGAGCCAGAGAGTTGTCGGTGACTAACGGGCTGCAAATGCAGGGCTGATGTGGAAGCCTAACTGGCTATTTTTATGGCTTTAGAATTCTGATCTTATATTAGAGCTATAAAATATCCATTGTGCTTTGGGGAACATCTGTGCATTTGGCTCATAATAAAAGAAACATTGAAAATCAAGAGAGGTAGCTTGCTATGGAGAAAAACAAGAGAATGATTCACATGAGATGCAGGAAAGTGGTTGCCTGTGGGGACGAGACGGAGAGAGGAAGGGGCTTCACGGACATCGGTACTGTTCAATTTCTTAAGTTGAAGAGCATTTTATTATTCCTCTCGGAACTCCACATAGACATGGCCTACACTCACAATAAAAATTTACATAAAAAACTAGAGGAAGAGAAAAATAGAATCCGGGCAGTAAATGGGCTGGAGGCAGCAGATTCGAGTCTGGACTCTACCACGAACTGGCTAGGGATTGTGTACCTGCCCCGTACCTTGGCAGAGACTCAGTCTTCTCATGTGTAATAAGGACACACTAAATGGTCGCTGTGCTCTCTTCTCGCTTGAAAACTATCCAGCTCTATGGGTATCGCGTGGAATGCGGTATTGCTGAATGAATCATGTTGGGGAAATACTATCTTTTCTTCTTGTAAAAACAAAGAATCCTGCAACTACCACCCAATCATCCTTCCCAATTCAACAAGCAGTGAGAGTTACTCTGCTATTCTGGGTGGACCCCTGTGAGCAACCGTGCTGATCACTGAGCAGAATTGGGAGATTCTTTTCAAAGGAAGGCAGTAGGAAGTCAGCGACAGGGCTCACGGCCTGGGAGTCAGAGATGCTGTCCGAGGCCGACACTCCACACTTCTCCATCAACCTGTTTTGTCAGCTTCTCTGAATGCAAAATGGCAGCATAATGAACTCAAGAGCCATCTAATTACTTCACGTTCATTAATTGCACATCAGATGCTGTCAGGAGCTCCATATTTTCCCCAAAAATTACCAAAAACTTACCAAATTTATAGGACTGCGCTAATCACCATACTCATCAGAAATGTTTTAAGGAAATGCTGGTTTGCAGCATCAGACAGAAACGTCCTCTTTCCTCCTTTGTTCGACGCTTGCTCCTAGAGCCTGCTGTGGGCGAGTCCTGTGCTGCTTGCTGGATCCTGCTTAATTCCTCCGAGCACAGACGTGAGATGTGATCATTGCAGACGTGCTCTGGGACGCTGCAGCAGTGTCCCAGGCACTGTCGTCCCCTCGCGCCCCTCTGGCTAATGAGAACAGGTGGGTCTGGGCTGCTGCCTTCCACCCCTGGCTTCGTTGCAGGCTCGGTGTCAGGGGAGGCAGGATGCGCTGTGGTTGGCCCGACTAGGTCCCGGCTCCATCCTGAGTGAAGTGCTCACGGGCATCCCACGGTGGGTCCCCCGGCAGACCCCTTCCCCTCCTGAGGCTGCAGCACGACCCACCACCTGGCCTCTCAAGTCCAATGCACCAAGCTCTGAAACTGCGGCAAATTTCTCAGCCTTTTGGAAGCCCGTTTATTCCCTCTGAAATCGGAACCACCTCAAGTGTCATTATGAACACTGTGGACACTTATTACCTCTTATGATGTCATGAACATAAGGCACTGAGCCCAAGACCTGGCACTTAATATTGACCCAAAAAAACAGTCATGCTCCTTCTTGCTGGTCTGACATAATTAAGTACTCAGTCCTGTTGCGAAGGGAACGCGTTTATCCTCGGAAGCACTCCCTGCTGCCCCAGTGCTCCATGAGTTCTGATGAGAGACTGAAGACTCTAGTGGCATCTGTTTCTCTCAAATACACCCAGGCATCCGGGGAGGACAATCAAATTTGGGCACACCCTTAAATGAAGGGGAACAATGTCGAGCACCAAATGAGTCATGGCATCTGGGGAAACAAAATCAAAAGGCAGAAATCATCAGGAGACTAATTTGAAAATGATTCAGCCACACTCCTTACCCCAGCCCCCCTCAGTAAGAGTTGAGTGTAAGGATTAATAAGAAAAGTTTGCAAGTGTCTGCGATAACCTGTGAAAGAGTACAAGCTATCCTTGCGATAATCAAAATTATCCAGAAAAGAAGTGTTCATTCTAAATGTTGAAAGAAAAAGGAAACCCCTCAGGAAATTAAGTCTGAGTTCTGGGACTCCTTCTGCGAACATCCAGATAGCAACAAGAACATGCAATTTATTTGAACTTTCAGTTGCTATATTGCTCTCATTTTATTCACTGTCGGTTATTTTTAGCATTTTCAATTTATTCAGAGAACTAGTGAGTGATTTCTTGTGGGACATTAAGTGGGGTTTAAACCCACATGCAAACAGAGAAACTAAACTCTATCCACTAAATCAGCAAGAGGAGAGCTCAGGTCTCTAACAACTCACCCTGTGTGCTCTCAGGACTTCCTGCCATGGATGTCACAGATATAGCTTTGTTACCTCTAGCAACTGCTCTGTGCTTAGCGCCTACTGTTAATTCACACAGTAGACCCCAACAGAATTCTGGAGAGGTGAGGTATGAATTTGATAAAAGAATCAAACTAGGTCATCTCTAAATTCAAGATTCAAAATAAGTAAAACCATGTTTATTTCAGTCTATAAAATGTTTTACTAATACTTTGTTCATCTTCTTTGGAGGATCAAATTTTTAAGTAACAATTATTCTTTAAAACAATTTCACATTTAAAAATAAATGCTGATGCATTGAAGATCCATCACAAGAGGCTCAAAAATGCATATAAATAGTCAACAATAAAGTCAGGTATTAAAAAATCCAAATTTATTAGTCATGATGAAAAGTAAGTGATTATTTTTATTTCAAGAAAAAAATTAAAATTACTCTGAAGATTATGTATTTCAGATCTCAGCTTTTATATTTTGCCATTTTATTATTGATTCCAAATTATTTTTCTTTGCCTCTTTCTATTAACTGAGACATGTTTTATTTCTGTTGTCAAGGCAAAGGAAAATAATTCCAAATCAATAATGAGGTGTTTCAGTTCCTAAACATGATTTCTTTTGTGGATGTTTAATAGGTTTTCAAATTAAGTAGAGGTTCCAGAAATAAACATTTACTCAGGGTTCTTCAGAGAGATAGAACCAATAGGATATATACATACATAAATACACACACACACACACGTACATATATATATGGAGAGAGAAAGAGAGATGTATGAGAGAGAATGTATGATGAATTAGCTCCTGTGATGTTAGAGGCTCTAAACTCCCTCGGAAGGCTGTCTGCAAGCTGTAGAACCAGGGACGCTGATGGTATAGCTCTCAGTCCAAAGCCAAAGGCCTGAGAACCTGAGGGGGTCACTGGTACACATCCCAAAACCCAAAGACCAGAGCACTTGGAGCTTTGATGTCCAAGGCCAGGAGAAGAAGGGTAGCCCAGTTTCAGAAGAGAGAGCGAATTCACCTTTCCTCTGCCTTTTTGTTCTCTCTGTGCCCCCAGCCGATGGGCTGGTGCCCACTCACATTGAGGGCAGATCTTCCCCACTCTGTCCACAGACTCACATGCCAATCTCCTCCAAAAACACCCTGGCAGCCACACCCAGAAATAATGCTTTGCCAGGCATCTAGGTATCCCTCAATCCAGTCAAGTTGACACCTAAAATTATAACATCGCAATATGGCATCAATTCATCAAAGCACTTCCCCCATGTCACACCTCTTCCTATCCCCACATGTGGAATGTGTATTCTTGTTACCATTTTCCAAAGGGGAGCTGAGATCTGGAAGGTTAATGCCACAGCCAAGGTCAAATCAGGTCAGAAAGAGATCTTGTGTTTTCTCTCCCAGTTATATTGTGTTTCTGTTATAAAGCTTCTCCAAAAAATTAAATATTATGCAAATTCTAAATACTAAATTAGAGGAAAGAATTATTCTTTAGATCTTTATAACATTATAATTGGAGATGACTTTGTCAACTTTTCTCATTTTAAACAGCCAGGAAAAGCAGTGAATTATTTTCCTGATGCTGAGGTTTGGTATGTTAGTAGAAGAACTCAAACTATGACTTGTATTTAACTTTATTGCAACAGGAATATGAGGTAATGAATGGGAGTAGTCGTTGACCTGGAACAAGATCACTTTGAACATGACACCATTACAGAAAGTGGTAGCATTTATTTTCAAATAACCACATTTTAAAAGCAGTTGTGAATATATTCTAAAGAATAAAATGCTAGCTACTAGGTTTTGAGAAGCAGAATAAAATATGATACTGAGTTACTGAGGGCTGATAGATTTTAACGGATATGGCTGAGGTGGTTTGTTTCAGAGTTTATAGCAATAGAGATAATCAGGTGGTTCTTAATGTTGCCAAGAGTGCTGCAGTGGAGCCATTAAAGGAAGGAGAAAGGGAGGGCATCGGAAAGGTCAGAACTTCGATTCTGGGAGATTTAAATTTGGTATTGATTTCATTGACACAGCATCCTAAAGGTGGAAAATTAGTTCATAAAAAAATGTTTTGTTTCAGAAGATTGGGTGGATGCCCAACTAATACCAAGCTCTATCAGCTTGTATTCTGGAGGGAAGTTCCATTTATTAAGATTTGATTTTGTTTTAGCATCTCTTTTTTTAATCACTAAGGATTTTAGGTACATGGTCTCATTAATTTCCAAAATATTCTCATGGATAGGTGAATTGAGGGAAGAGTCAGTTGTGTAGATGTGTATACACCACAGACCAGGGCAAATGCTGAGTGAGCAAATGAATGAGCAAATGTGCAAACCGTAACAGACTGAAAGAACAATTGCACTGACCCAGCCTTTGATTTACCTGATTACAACTCTGACCTGAAGAGGCTCTTTACGTAACTCAAGTTTCCGGCACAGAGTTTGAGCCTCAGTACATACGGCAAAGAGCTACAGGAACTGCTAGATGCCCAGCAGAGGGACATGGAGTAGGAGAGTAAAGAGAACCATTGAGACACTCTTAGTTTAGGCTTTCGGAGTATTTGGAGGAGCAGGAATTTTTGGTTTTATTTTTTAACTTTTTGGGATAACATTTTTATTTTAGGCAAATTGGAACTATAATTTGAAATTTTCTAAGATGACTGATATGAAATGGTTAACATTTCTGAAATGATCCCATTTTTCTAATAATTAGGACAATGTACTAATGGTTAATGTATTAATTTCATTTAATCCTCCCAATGGCCTTTAAAGTTCTATTATTATCCCAGTTTTATATATGAGTCTTATGAGAAGATTGGGTAAGTACCTTATTATCCCAATGTCACTTATAAGAAAAAAGAGATATAGAAATATAACTTGTCTTGTGTTATAGGAAGAAAAAAGGGCAGACGTAGGATTCATATTCAGATAATCTGGCTCCAGAGACAGTACATGTACCCTACTACATGATACTACAAATCACATTTACTCATAAATTGTCTCATATTCTGACTTATATTTTAATATATTATTTGTGAGGGGAGATGTCAAGTAAGAGTTGGAAGTCCTGATATGCAAGTCTCCCTTGCACATTGCCTTCGGTATTATCACATCGATTTTGGACGTGCAGACTGTGACTGCAGAAGGGAGATGCAGAGAGGAGGAAACAGTCCCCCTCACAGCGCAGGGCTTGTTTCAGGAATGGCAGTTTGTTCTACATGCCTGCGGGTGATGAGTGAGGCTTGGGATAGGAAGTTGTGGCCTAAGTTTGGAAGAACATGCTGGAATTAGGTCTTGCTTCAGGCAGAAAAAGTCATGAGCAAAACCATTCGGGGAAAATAATTTCCCACTTTCTGGAGAAAAGACAAGTGTGCATTGGGAAAATGTGTTAGACGGGAAGTGTGCTGCTTATTTTATATTATTTTATTGACTGTGTTCAACTTATCAGATCGTGGTTAGAGCAAGAATGCCCACGGGGTTGGAAAAAAAAATTCTAGAAATAGTAGCCTTGTGACTTACGATTTGAACTGCTGAAATATTTCTACCAGGGGAAAGAATGGCCAAAAGATAGGATGAGAGATGGCCATTCCACGGGAGGGCTCTGTGCTTTTTGCTTTGTTTGTTTTTAACTGATCCGTTGGATAGAGTTATGCTTTATTCTGGCAGGGAGGAGAAAGGTCCCTGAAGATAGGGAGGTAGGCAAACACCCAGGAGAGATTTACCTACAAGTTAGTAAACAGGAAATTAGGCATAATGACAGTAAATACAGGCTGTCAAGAAAACCAATCAAAGCCAGTGGCACAGAGTGACTACAATGTGCCTCTAAAGAACCCATCAGCCCACGCGACTGTGTTTATTAGGCAATAAATCTGATTCTTTAGCAAATACAACCAACTTACAAATTTCAAATAATTTTTGTTACCTCCAAAATAGACTTCATGGATGAGCTCAGTGAGTTATTCTCATGGCTAAAAACACACCAAGGACTCCACTTTGAGAATTGCTTACGTGACTGGTGACCGTTCTTTTGAATGGCCTTAATACAACAATATTACATCTTTTTTTTTTTTGAAAGTAGGTATGATTTTTGGAAAATGTCAAAGAAAATTTACAGATTTAAGTCTGGTAAAGAACGATGCTTAAAATAGGCAATATGCTGTAGGGTCAACTAAAAATCATGATTATAAAGAAAGAGCTAGGTGTCCTTGACCACATCTTATACTGGCTCTGAAGGCCCCTCTATCCCGCCGACACTCTGCCTACACTCTGGTGGCCTTATTCTTGGATCTCCCATCATGCCCCACTTGACAAACACAGCCTCCTGGAAGGAGACAAACAGGCCCCAGGACTCCAGCCTGTAGGGATTTTCTCTTAGTGTTTACTGGGCCTTACCCGCTGTTTCAGTGTGGAGCATCCTTCCCGCTAAGAGTCTGTTCAGGCATCGCCTTCTTGCTGTAAAGCTCTCTCCGACCCTTGGTATGTGCTTTACTCTGCCATTAAAGTCAAGAATCCTGTTTTATTTACCTTTGTATCTGTAGCTTCTACAGAGTACTCAGCGAGGTAAGTACTCAATAAATATCTGCTGAATAAGTGAATGAAGTAAACCAATTCCAGAGACCATGAAGCAAAGTAGCATCACAGAAGAGAATAGATAGAACAGCCTCCCAAGAAAATTGCTTTGAATAATCAATCACTCTAGCTCTGACATGTACATTTTGGTATATTTCACTTTTTGAAGTCTCACCTTTTCCAAAGTACATAACCACACTCAGATGTGCTTAACCTGTTAGAAACAACCAAGAGAAGAGACATTCCATTTCACAAACGAAAAAGAATCCAAAACAAGAAGAACTGGCAATTAGTATGACAGAAACAAAAATGTATTTTGTGCCTCCAAATTCTTTGTGTTGCCTTCATTTTTTCTGTTAATTGCTTAGATATTGCATATGTATAATTTTAAAAATTCTTTTAAAATCATTTCATCCAAGGCCTATTTAAAGTGAGCCTGAAAGCAGAGTGGCTGCTGTGTGAAATGGAATGCACCCATGCCTGATGACATGTCAAGACATCAAAATGCATGTCCATTTTATAGGACTAGGAGAGTGCAAATAATCACCAATGAGAGCTGAAATGTCCATGATGTCAAATTTAGGAACATTCAAATCTTCAGGGACCCCTTGCTGGTATCAGGGGAACGTACTGCATCACCACCTTGCTTTGAGTACCCTGAGCCCTCCTGCACCCGTCCCAGAGCCCACCGCAAGCCCACTCACACATGATGCGGGAAGCCCCACAGTCCCTGCATAGGGAGTTTGGGACCCGGAACTTTCACTGGGGCTACTTGTCTCCAGTAGCTAATTAGCACATTCCATAAAGCACTGATTCAAGCCTTTTTTATTTAAAAAAAAAAAAATCCCACCTAATGGTCTGCCTATGGCGAGCCAGAAAGGCGTTTTGTCAAATAACTGACCATGCAGACTGACACCTTTTGCAAATTTGCGTTCCAGGACCCTAACTGCTGATTCAATAAGAAGTTTCTGTACTGTTAAAGTCCTACCCGTTATTGCCAAGGTGGAAATTTGAAAGTTATTTCTACATCTGTTGCTGTTATGGCGATTTGGTTTTAATACATCATGGGATGTAGCATCAAAGAGCAGATACCTATGCAACCGGATAAATGGGAAAACTTCCGGCCCTGTGCATGACCCAATGGGAGGTGGAAGTGCAAACTAGTAGAATTAATATACTTTGTTTTAAATTGATCAGATTAGCATTTCTAACAGGTTTATTTTCTTTTGTTTTTAAACAAATTTTCCTTTTTTATCTAGGAAGAAACTTCATTATAATATTTATTATATATGGTAATCTCTCACTTTTAAAAAATCCAGATCTAATATATTTTATCATATAGCAAATATCTACAGCTCCTGCAGTTATTAACATGTTGATAGAACACCATATGAAGTTACAGAGATTCTATGTCTGTCCCTGATCTTCCAGTTAAGCTGTTGGGGTGTCTCCCTCTGTGGGATCGCACCTGGCTGTTAGCCTCTACTAATTGCTAGGTGATTGCTCTATCGTTTCTGACTACACCCTGTGGCACAAATTGCCTCATGGTCCCATCTGATTACTCTGTAGGGGAAGGGCATTGCAGGTCTTTGGTGCTGCTTTCACCCCAGGAGGCCGCTTCTCAGCCACCTATACTGTCCTTGGTCCCCACCCCCTCCATTAAACTTCCTGCTTGTCTTACTTTTCACTCTTGCCATAAGGATCATGGATCACCTTACTGCTCACCACCAAGATCTCCATTGTTTCTGACAATGCCCTTAGGCATGAATTTCCACAAGCTCTCTTCTAAATAAAGTTCGTCCCCTTTGGCAGAGATGCTGGAGTTCTCTATTCTTGTGCCTGGCCACTTCCCCCAGGCAGAGCCTCTATGCGGCTGGCATGCCAGGCTCTGGGCAGCAACCTGCTCCTCCTCCTGCTCCTCCCAGAATAACGCCCCTGCTCTGTCCATGGGGGACTGGGTGGGGATGGTAAACTCTAGTCTTCTCAGCTTGCTCCTCGCTGCAAGGAATTTCTGCCCTCTGAGTGAGCCGGGGCTCCGCAGACCAGGGCCCAGTATTCTCAGCCCACTGTGTCTGGATTAGAGCTTCGCTGCTACAAGTGGGAGGTTGATGGGAGAATGCCACATCCTCTTGGCTGTATCCACCTGGAATAGAGCTTCTGCAATACAAAACTGAGGGTAATGAGTTAGGCCAACAGCCTGTCCCTATCAGGGTGAAACCGTATCTCTAAACTAAGAGAGAAGAGGAGGGGGGCCCCATCTTCTGGGCTGTACCTATCCAGAATGGAACATCCGTCTCACTGAGCCGGGAGAGGGGAGGAGTGAATGTGAGCAGGCCGCAGCATGAGTGTCACAGTGTCTCGTTCTTACAGAGATTTAATAGATTTTCTTGAATAAATGTTTCTCATGTTTCTCCATTTGCTATAGTACCTTAGGACAATTTTCGCACTTTATTTAAATGGTTATTTTTAAAATAATTTTCAGCAGTTAAAATGGTTTTTTCACGAGAGAGATCTATCAAGCTCCTAACTCGGCCATATAGGAAGTCGATCTCTATCTTAAATGTTTAAAATGTTTGCGATCCTGGCAACCTAAACACTTACCTTCTTTTCATTGTAGGTTCAGAAGAGTATCATTTAATATTAACCAATATATTGCATTCTAAATTCTAATATATGTGTTCCAGCACTTCCACAAGATAATTTACCTTTAAGGTCAAGTATGTCTTATTCTTGATGGTGTACTCTCAAAAGACTTCTGGAATAATAATTTAAAAAAAGCAATTTTTTACTCTTAAATTTTTCACATTGACAGATGTCTTAATCCACTCAGACTACTATAACAAAATACCATAGACTGGGTAGCTAATAAACAGCAGAAATTTATTTGCCTCAGTTCTGGAGGCTGAGAAGTCCAAGATGAAGGCACTGGCAGTTTCAGTGTGTGGTGAGACCCGCTTCCTAGTCCACAAATGGTGCCTCTTGCTGCGTCTGCATATGGCAGAGAGCAGAAAGAGAGGAAGCAAGTCCTCTCACGTCGTATTTAAGGACACTAATATCATTCATGGGCAATTTACCCCCAAAGGCCCCTCCCTCCTCATACCATGACCTTAGAGATTAGGATTTCAACATATGAATTTTGAGAAGGCACAAACATTAGACCATAGCAACAGACATCCTCAGCCATGTCCACCCCACAGGATAATGAGAGGACAGTGGACTCTACTAAACTCATATTAAGATCTCTCATCCTAGGACTGCACTCAAACATTTAATTGCCGTTAACTCACTTCCATTGATGATCTCACCACTAAGACTTCTGTTGTGGGTTTAATTGTGATACCCCAAAATATGTTGGATTCCTAACACCTGGCACCTCAGAATGTGACCTGATTTGCAAACAGGGTTCTTGCAGATGTAATTAGCTAAGAAGAGGTCATTAGGGTGGGTCCTAATCCAAAATGACAGGTCTCCTTTTATAATGGGGGAATTCAGATCCAGATACATGCACACGGGGAGGGTGCCATGTGACGATAGGAGTTACACTGCCCCAAGCTAAGGAGCTGCCGGAGCTGGAGCGAGGCCTGCAACAGATCCTCCCCCAGCCCTGTCAAAGGCGCGTGGCCCTGCCAGCACCTTGATCCTGGGCTTCCAGCCTCCGGAACTGTGAGACAATAAACGCCTGTTGTTCAAGCCACGCAGGTGCTTTGTTACAGCAGCCCCAGAAAACTAGTGCACTCTCCATGCTCACAGAAAGTGGTTTCTTGCCAGCTAGTGTGTCACCCCAAGTTATCTGTAAACCACTCAGAATCTACATAATGTTCAGAAGACCCCAGATTATTATAAAGCTGATCCTTTAAAATAAAGAGCAATAGAAGGTAAAGTTTACATAGTGGCTAATCGATTGTTTGTCTCATGGAATCCATCAGAAAACATACTGGAGGCAGTGCTTTTAGTATGAAATTTCAAGGGAAGATGGAATAAATCAACTTCAAATAGTAAAGAAGGACTATAGCTATACCATTCATATAAGAAAAATAAAGTCAGTGGTAGATTTTATCTCCTGTAGCATCCGCGCCAGGGTCTCCCAGTGATTTTCTCATTTAACAAATATTTATTGAGTGCCTCTGGTTTGCCAGGCTCTTCTAGTCTCAGTGCTTATTAAATACCTGTGGAAAATAAAGTGGAGTTGTAAGCCTGTCTTTGAGTCCCTGGCAACACGCTCTCACCTCTGCTTAGGTTCTGCTGTCTGCAGTTACTCGGAAACACACCCGTGTCCTCAGTTCCCGGTGCCTGCGGGAATCCACACGTCTAACGTTTCTCTTTCTGCGACCCAGGACTTCACGGCCAAAGTCCTTGCCAAAGGCTGATTTTTATGTTCTAATTGTTATGTGCAAGTTGCGCAGGGCCTCTGAAATGACCCTTGATCCAGGGGGGAAACGCTAAGGGAGAGAACCAAGCTTTGACGAATGGAAACTGGCCTGTGGTTACCTAGATTTCCAGCAAGGTTGTCCATAAGGCCGGCAGATAAATTTAACAATTCATTTGTGAGCATGTGGTGGCTTCTGGCTGAGATATATTTAAAAACAAAAAGAAAATCCATTTTTTCTCTAGTTAATTTTTTGGCCTTAGGCTTTTTCAGTGTGTGAATCACACTGAAAAACTGAAGAAGAAAGGTTAATGGTATAATTTGTCAATTTCAACTTAATGTTTATGATTAGCAATAGAAAACCTAATAATAGATATAATGTTAGTATCAAAAAGAAATGACAGGCTTTGTCCTGCATATTTGTTCTTGAATTAGAAGACTCTGAAAAGGATTTTTTTAAAGTGAGCACTGCATTTTTATTCCACAACATACATTATAGGTTGCATCGGTTGATTTTTTTCCCCAACGTACAGAAGACCCTGATGTTGTAAATACCTGTAAAATTAACTCTTCATAACTTTCTCCCTCCCATTAGAACCTGTGTTTGCATATGTTTGGACTGTGGGTAAGGGCTGCTAGACTCCCATTCACTAAAAACGTAGGACTCTGCGCCCAGACATTAGTGTTTGGATCCCTTTCTCACACAGTGGTTTTAAAATGTTTTGCTTTCTCCCTGCTGTTGTTCTCCTTGCATCGACTTCTGCCCCTGAACCATCAGGAGCTGGTCGCTTCTTCTGCACCCAGTGGTGGCCACGACAGTGAGTCGGCTCATTGTGCATTGCCAGGTACACTGAAAGACTAACTTGTCGGAGGGACACCCCGCCCCCAATATAATTACAGAAAATAAAACAAACTTGAAAGACATCCTCAACTTTTTCTTTTCCTGCTACCAAATTGTTAAACTTAAAAATAAATTTGAAAAATAAATAAATAAATACATTTGAGTCTCCAAATTGGCAGGTTACACGGTAAGTTAGATTAAATGCTTTTAATCTAAAAGATCTAAAAAACTTGATAACATTCTCTGTTAGCATATGAAACACACACAAAAAATGCTTTTCCTCCCCCATAAGAAGAGAAACCAAATCAAAAAAACACTGAGATACTACTTCTCTCCCAGAATGTGGACAAAAGCTTGAATGTTTGACTATGCATTTTGTATTCTCAGTCAGGAGGGCTTCGGAGATGAAGGAGCTATCATGTGTCGCTGATGGGATATCAGGGACAGTCCTGTGGGTCAGGACTTAACAATGTCTAACAACGGTGCAGATGCACTTATCCTCAGCCTGGCAACCACACTTCTTAGACTCTATCCTGAAGATAGGAAGCAATATTTACACAAATTTATTCATTGCAGCATTATTTATAAAAACAAAAATTTGAATCAGCCCAAATGTCCATTACTAAGGAACTAGTTGAATAAACTATCATATAGCTACACAGTGGACCATCATGCAGCTTTAAAAAGAAAAGAAGAAGAAAAATAAATCTAATTTCTAATTGGAGCTATTTCTAAGATATGTTGTTAAAAACTGTAAGTTAAAAGAAAAAATTATGTATAGTATATGCCCTTTATATAAGTAAAAATTATGCACACACATAAGGATCCTTATTTTTGTAAAAGGAAACACTAGAGGGGCAAACCAAAATTAATGAAAATGGGAAAGAGTGGAGGGGCAGGAATGGAAGGATACTTCTCTAAATATGCCTGGCAATATAGATTTGACTTAAAAATATGTTTTCCGTATTCAAAACATAAAAACAAAATATAAATATATTTTAAAAATAAAAATAAGCATATGAATAAATCTATCTGTGGGCCAAGTTAATGACACAGCTACAAAGAAAAGGTCTATTTCAGATGTTTTAAATCTGTATTTTGGCTACACTAACTTAGTGAGACATAGTCTAAAGAAAAATAGAGCTGCAAAGAAATACTAAACTTCAGTAGTCAAATTTGTCATTGTAATATTACTATCGATCATTTTGAAACTCTCCTAATAGGGTAAAGAATGGTGAAAATAAGTAATTATGTTAATATTGCTAGGAACCAAGGCTACCAGTATAAAAAAAAGTTATAAGTATAAAATGAAAGAAGATAAGTAAAAAGCTTACCATTTACAGTTAAAATTTAGCTCATCAGTATGAGCTCATGATTTTTTTCAAAACTGTATATTTGGTCTGTATGTCCACTAAAAAGAAATAGAAAAAAATGACAACCCAACTGCAGTAAACACACCAAGAGCCCTGACGGCCAAATCATTCACTACAGATCATTCACTACCAAAAGAGGTCTCCTCAGAGGATTCCCACTGCAGGGGAGGAAACATACAAGATGATTCCAGAACATCTTATTGTCCCGGAAAGCAAAGAAGCTGTCAGTGACTCCTAGATCATATTAAAAGAAAACCAAAGCCAACGTGCAGGGACTTCCATTGGCCAGAGATGAGACCATTTTAATTAGAAGAATAATGAATGCAATTTATTGAAAAACATGAACTATATAAGAATAATGTCTGAATTACTATTAAAAAATAAAAGAGGAAAAGCCCAGAGATGGGGGAGCAGGGACCTTATTAAACATTTTGGAAATAACTATGATGTCAACGTTTTACTCTGAAAATTGGCAATTAACAATAAAGAACTAAGCATTTATCTTGACTATCCTATGAGGACTGAATTTCAGGGTAACCACATTCCCCAGTTTATGAGGGGAAGTTCTTGTTAAAAAAGAATTTTGGCTAATAAATCAGGAATGAATAATAGAATTAGAAACTTCATCATTTTGAAACTCCAAAGGAAATAATAGATTTAGCAAGTATCATTAAATAAATGAAGCCATTTGATGAAAGAGTGATGGGAAACTTCGTAATGTAGCAATCGGACTGTCTTAGCACCACGAAAAGTGGGACAACAAGACGTGTGTCTCCTAAAATAATGCACTATGAAAAAGACATCACCATCTCCTCTCCAGGAAATTACAAAAATATAACCAAGTTAAATTACACTACTGTCAAGCAGAAAATTCTGAAATATGAGCTTTCTAAAAAATAACTGATCTTGTTTCCCTTCTGAAGTACATCAGGATGAAATGACAGGATCAGAATATACTTCTTAACGAACAAGGAAGGAAGGAAGAGCAATAGATGAAGCAATTGTGGCACAGTGTTAATAACAATTGAAGCTGTATGATGGGTACATGGAGACTTATTAACTAGGCTTTCCACTTTTGTTTTGTTTGAAATATTTCTTAATAAAAAGTTAAGAAAATGTTTTGTTCTATGGCATATGGAAACCTTGGAGCAATTTGGCCTGCTCTGCTACCCCCAATACAGTTGTAGGTTAACACTATGATTGGCAAAGAAGTCAAGGTCGGAAATTGGCAAGCTGGCTGCTCATTTCAGCTGAATATCCTAAGCGTAGAAGTTGGGTTTAAAAGCATTCCTTTTAAAAAAATTGAACCATCTTAAAGCACTACCCATAAAATATGAATGCCTCCCTTTTCCAGGTAAATAAATGAAATTTATTTCAATAAATTTTCTCTTTTTTCAAAAACTTGAGATTGTGCCTAAGAGCCTATCTAAGTAATTCCCTCCTGCCCAAGCAAGTTAGTCACCACCAACTGGAGCTCCAGCATGATGCCTTTATGGGCACAGTGAAGATTAAAAAAGGAAGCAGCCCCTGACCATGAGAAGTTTAATTGGGAACACAGAACAAATGCAAGAAATAGATGTAAGGAAAGGACAAAAATAACCTCTCAATTTGGTAGGCAGGATTACAAAACTAAACCGCTTTTCTGAAACCCAAGAGAATCTCATTCTCAGCACCCTTATGAGTGAAAAAAACAAAAAAACAACTTTTATATTCACTATTAATTTTAACTAGCTCCCTTTCATTCAATCTCCCTTGAATGCTAACTACGTACTGTGGATATAAGAATAACGATGTGCTTTATGTCTGCAAGGAGCTTACTGCCTGGTAAGGTATTTTGACACCTGAGTAACTAACTACAGGAGATTTCACTATCTGAAGAAAATCAATACCAGAAAAGCGCAAGTTAAATTAGTGCTCAAAAAAAATTGATTATCTTTATCTTGAAAAGTAAAACTAAACATCATGAAAATAGATTTGTTTTATTATATTTAATAAGACACAGTTTAGACTTAGCTCTGTGCACTGATTCATAGGACAAAGAATTACACATGTTGACGGAGAGTGTGGGCATACTCTCACCAACAGGTTATATAATAGCATGATATAATACCACTTCCTGAGTGAGTGTCACAGCGTGATCATACAGAGAGTTATTTTAAAACACATACCAGTTTCACTAGCTTTTCCACAAGCATCTCTTACTCAGTTCTCTTCAAATCATTCTCCCCAAGAGCACCTATCATGATGTTAATTATCCTTTTGAGTTTTCTCTTCTTCAATGATCTGGTCTTCATATACCAATATCCATTTTTCTTGCTTGCGATTTAGAGTTTCCCAGTATCAGTTTCATCAACTTCATGAAATTCTCCATGTTTTCATCTTCATTTTGTAATCACTTTGCATTGAATTGCCATCCAGAAATCAGCAAGGCTGACCAAGAGGTACCACCAAGATAGATGCTGGCGTCAATCAGGAAGGCATGATTGAGAGAGCTAATTGTACAAGTTTATTGGTAACACTTTACTTCTCTCTGGAGTGGTGTAATTATGACTGTGTTGACGAATGCTCAGATGACGAGCCCTCCTGAATAAATCAAAGCAATAGTGTGCAACCTCCCCACCTCGGGGAGAGATCGAATCACCTGAGGAGCTTCATGAAGTGATTTTGGGGCAGGGAGGGAGGTTAGCGATCGTTAAGAAAGCTCCTGAAGTAATTACAACAAACACCTCTTTCCATGAGAACCGCTGAGGAAGAGCGGGAGGGAATGTGCTATGGGGGCTCGAGCTGACAGGATGGGGGCGCGTGCCGATTCCGGTGGGGAAAGGAGCACGTGAATTGGTAGTTTGCAAGCAGATAATGGAGGGAGAGATCGTCAGGCCGAGGAAAGGGAGTAGAAAAGTGAGAAGCTGTTTGAGAAATCCTCAGGCATGGGATGTCACGAGAGCACAGGATGTGTACCAGGTGTACTCCAACAGGAGGCAAGGGAGGTGGACGGACCCAGGCCACAGGACATCCAGCATAAAATCTACCGAGAAATCTCTTTCAATATATTTTCCAACATCTGACAATAACCATTGTGACCCTTTCATTTGCAGGGCAGTGGTTTACATATTATCACCCATGGAACAGTATAAGATAAAGAGAATTTAAGCTAATTTTCCAAGTCTGTCTTTTTATTCAAGGACTGGTATTTCCCTATGATTGGCTGACCTAATTCTATGCACATACAAAGCAAGAAACAAGGCAATATTCTAGATAACTCGGAAAAAAATGAACTTTTGCCTCAATTATTCTCATTTCAAGAGAAAAACTTTGAAGAGGTGAATTATGTGGACATACTTCACTTCTTCTCCAGACACTGCAGAGGTGCAGGAAATGGGAATCTTATTTAAACTTCCTCTTGCCATGGTAATTCTTGCCTCTTTTGTGTAACCTCGACAGGAAGATTTTTCAGGAAACAACACGGGGAAAGCCGTCTCATGGTTGTATGCAAAAGACTGGCAACTCCCAGCTGCAACCAGCACACCCAGGATAAAACAAATGTCTGTCTGCTCTGGGTTAGGTTGGGGCTCAAAAGCTCAGGACCAGAAAGCAACAGGTGGTGAAGTGACACAGTCGGGAAGAATCAAGAGTAATACTGTGCAATTAGCGGGATGTGACCTGGCCTCCATCAGAGCTGTGCCATTAATGACGTGCAAGGGTTTTTTTCCTCCCAGGAACTCCTTCTGCCATTGCACCCCACCACACGTGCACACACACAAATATACACACACATACAGGCATGCCCAGGAGTGCGTTCTAAGTCCCATTGTCACCGTCAGCTGGGTTTCAACTGAGCCCCTGATCAATGGGCTTCCAGCTTCACTGCAAGTCCTTAAAAACTGTGAGTCCTTGGTCCAGCTCCAACCTCAGCCACTCAGCCATCCTTGGCTGATGGAGTCGTTAGCAGATGCTGTGTAGGACTATCAGGCCCCTGGCAGGAGCCCTGCTGCCACTCATCCCTGAGGGCGGGACCCCCTGAGGGGCTCTTCCAGGGAAGCCACTCAGGGGCTGATCTCCTCTTTGAGGAGCCCCTACGGATGCACTGCAGCATTATTTGAAATCAGCCCAAGGGAAACTGTCCCCCAATTTTAGTAAAAACCCATCTAGTCTTTTTCAAGTAACGTGATAACAGAGAGAAAATCGGTTTTTATATATAGAAAAGACCCCTATTATCTCCACCAGGAATATGTGCTCTTTCAGAGGAAGGAAGGGACAGAACTTTCCTCCCCCTCCTCAAAACCTCCCTCTGTCTCCAAAGGGCTTCCTCAAGAGCAAAAAGTGTTCCCAAGAGTAACCCTGACCCCACACCTGCTCACCCAGAGCAGCTTCAGAAAGCGAGGTGAGGAGGTCTTCCATGGGCCACCATGCACCCTCGCCCTGTCCCTACCCACCCGGATTCAGGAGTAAACGGCAGCTAATCAGGGGTCCTTGCTTAGATATTGTTTAGATATTGGTCCAGTGTCGTCATTCTGCAAATACTGTTGTATATCTTTAGGAATTTCCACATTAGTCTAAAATCATACGTTATTTAAAAATAGATTTGTTCTTTGTTGATAGGTTTTAAAAAACTAAAAAGCAACTGCATCATGTAGTGAAACACACAGTGCAAGGCAGGGTGTTAATCTCTGCTGGGGCATTAATCGGCTCTGCGGCTTGAGGTAAATCACTTCACTTCTCTGGACCTTCATCTTTAAAACAAAGATATGCAATAGAGATCTAGCATCAGATTCATAACCTTCAGGAAGAGACAAAAAGGAACTGAGAATGAGTGAAACTAGACAGGGTTGTAAGGAAATAGGGCTTGATAGCAAACCTGAAGACGTTTATATTTAAAATTTTAAGGCCAAATAAAACAGGTTGGCAAATTCGTTGCAAGGGCCACCAAGGGGACCTTTTCACTAGAGTCTCTTTCTTATTGCCATCAGATATTCTCATCTGAAAAAATAATGTTTTGGTGCATTTGGGACTTTATAGAAACCTTCATAGTTTTCTTCAAAAGTTCCTGTGCCTGTTGAATTTTGTAATATTTAAAATTCAAGCTTTTATTATTTGTTATTGCAAAATTTTAGTGCTCAAAAGCACTGTATTTCTCATTCCTCTGAATACCACCAACAAAGAATTTCTAGAAATAGTAAGCTATAGTGTTGTTCTCTAGGTTTACTCCAAGGAAAGATATTTATTTCTAGTGGGATTGGAGTCTGTCTAGACACTGACTTCCCAGCAGGGAGTTTGGACTTTCCACAAGATTTGTCCTGACAGGACGTTTGGCATAGCCACTGCACACTCTCCAGAACCCCCTTCAAACATCAACCCCGACAAGGCCCAGCACCTTCTGCACCCATTATTGTCCACGTGTATGGAAAAAGAATGTCTGGCATGGAGGAAGGAAGAAAGAACCAAAGGAAGAAAGACATAAATGAGTCTGAAGTACAAGTGGCATTTATGGGCACTTTTTCTGGAACAAGCCAGCAGGTAGACAATAGGTTTGTGAGTTAACTTCTTCCCAATGACAGCTCACAGGCTACAGGTTCACTTTGTAGCAGAATAGTCCCTATAATATAGATTTCTACCTGATTTTGTTAAATCTCTCTTGCTATTCCTGTCTGTCATATGAAATGCATGCTCCTATTCCTGTCTCCACCTACAAAATATGTAGAAATGCACTAGAAACCTTGAAATCTAGAATAATGGCACTGACCGGAATCCAAATATGTAATCCCAGTTGTTCTTGGGAAGGAAACTGCTTACAGCTTTCTGACATGGGTGCTCAGCACAGCCCCCAGGGAGCATGGAGCTCTGCTGGTTGGCCAAGGGGACCAGACAGAAAGATCTGTCTGTCTTTCTCCTAGGTAGGAGGGCTGGGAGTGCAGAGTGAACACAAGAACAGAAAAGGAGGAGAGAGCTGTCAGAGGTGGCCACAGGAGTCCAACACAGAGACTCGCAGAGACTCACTGAGACTGGGAGGACACGGGGCACAAAACCTCCCAGACTGGAGCAGCCCAGCATGCCCGGGCTCTGGGAGGGAGCACCGAGGAGCTTCAGTGGCTCAGTTTGTTCCCACCCCTTTGGGTTTCTCCCCAACTTGTTAAGTATATGCTAATCTTCATAAAAATTTACTCTTAAGGACAGCTAAGAGCCATCCATACCTTCGTCTTTCTCAGCACAGTTCAGATGGACTGCAGTTCTCAAAGCATCCATAAACACTAAGGGAAAATGAAGAGAAAATCATTTCAGAGAATACAGCCAACATGTAAGTCAGCTTTCCAGATGACAGGTGTCAGGTCCTGCGGAAACCAACAGGAGTAGCAAAGAACTCTACTAGACCCGAAATTCTCCAGTCTGTGACAGGTGCCACTCCTTTGATTCATGGGATACACCCACACCATCTTACTTCCCATCCATAGATGCAATCTGCCTAAATATTGTCTCTAAGAAATGCCAAAAAAAAAGAAAAGAAAAGAAATCTAGTCCGACCTAGATTCCCACACTGCCCCAATTCCAGTTTCTGATGTCGTGCCCACAACTGAGTTCCAGCTCGCCATGTCCTCACACCATGAATTCCGTCCTAGTCCCGGTCATCAGCTACACACTCCTCGGGAAGTTTCTATGAAAAACTCAAATAAACACCCCACCCATAAGGATCAGGAAACTTCCTCTAAATCAAAATCACAATATGACAACATGTAATGAGCATTACGTAGTGATTTTTAAATTTGGGTTATAAAAGAACCATCTTGGGACTTCATCAATACAACCCCCTAAATCTCCCCACCCCAATCATTCCGGTGCAATATGTCTGCCCTAAGGGGCAAGAGGTCACCAGACCACACTTGGAAAAACGCTTCAACAGTATAGCAACCCAAGTCCCTCTGGGATCGTCTTCTCTGTGAGGTTGAGACAAGGTAAGAGGAAGAGGGAGTCAGCGGGTTGAGGCAAAGGATGGCAGTAAGACAGGGTGAGAGTTCCCAGCCACGTCAGATTCTCCCCGTGCTTCCGAATCCATGGCCCAAAGTAAATCCCAGGAGGTTTCCATCCCAACAGTGAATGGAAAGGCCCAGAGATCTGCAAGCTGGGTGGGCAGAGGTCAACTAAACACAGACCCAGGCATATTTATGTGTTGCTTTCAAAATCTGGAGCAGCTGCTTTGCATTTCCTAGTCCACGTTGTGCTCTCAGGCTTGCCCGCCTAGCTGCTGCACTGTTCTATGAGTCTTGTGAGACCCTGTCTCCAAGGTGACTACTGAAGGCCTGATATCATGAGGAAATGCTCCCAGGAATTTGAGGTCATGGTCTTAAAGGCAGGCACAGTGGGAGAAGCAGCAAGAGGACGATGCCTCGATGCATCCACTGGGCCACACACACCTAGCCCCGGGCTCGCAGGCACTCAGCTGCTCAGCCTTCCCATAGGGCTGCGCACCCGATTAGGTCAATTCCAGGTGCTGCCCCAGGGAAAACAGGTGTCTGATGGAGACACGCGGGAGTGTGCACTTGCAGGCAGACTCCCCGCTTTGGGGTGGTAAATGCTTCTCAGATGCTTTGTGCTCTACTTGCTCCACCTGCAACCTGAGTGGGCAGAGCGGCCATCCTGAGGATGGCTCCCTTGTGAGCGAAATGGTCCATTTCCTGCCATCTGGTATCCCAGAGCACAGAGTGAGTGGGAGGCACTGTGATGACCATGCATCTTCAGGAGAGGGTAGGGGAGAGGAAAGGAGAACGAGCCTACGTGAGTGAGTCAGGTCCTTGAGGTTCATTAAACCAGCCTCCTTGCACTGGCTGAGGGCTGAGGACTAAGGGGCAGACGCCGGCACTCACCTCTCCAGCCGGTGGCTGTAGGATCGTGAGAGGGCTGTGCACAGCTATGGCTGCAGCCCCGTCTGTGCTCCCATTCCGGGAGTGCCTGCTCACCTCTCTCTCCTACCTCATTCTACCTGCAGGACCTCCCGGGGGACTAGCACGATCCTCATTCCAACACGAGCAAACTGAAGCGCAGAGAAGGTGGGCAATTTGCCAGATTGCTTGCTGCTAAGAGGATAAGTCAGCGTCCCAGCCTGGGTCCATGGGACTCCAAAGCCCATACATTTCCTACTAGGACAGCCATCCCTAAGCTTTTTGTGATCAGGATCCCTTTTCACTCTTAAGGATTACTGAGGCTCCAAAAGGCCTTTGTTTGTGTGTATATATACATATATATATTTACCATATTAGAAATTAAAACATAAAAATTTTAAATACTCATTTATTATTCCATTTAAAATTAACAATAATGAAATTAACCTTACATGTTAACAAAAGTAACCTATCTTATGAAAAATAATTTGACTGCTGAAAACAAGGAATAATGAGTATGACATTGTTTTTTATTTTTATAAACCTTTTTCACGTCTGGCTAGTAACAGAAGATTCTTGTATCTATTTCCGCATTCAATCTGTTGCGATAGCATCACACAGCCTCTAAAAATCTCCAGTGGATAAGTCATGAGAAAAAATGTCTTAGAATTATTATGAAAACAATTTCTACCTCGGAGACCCCTTGGAAGGGTGTCTGGGACCCCAGAGGTCTCCTGAGCACACTTTGAGAACCGCTACACCACGGTATGTTCCCCGGCGTGGAGAGGTGAGGTGGGGTCTGCGCGTGCAGTGTGCGGGCCCGGCTGTATTTGCTCTGGAAGCACCTTCGCTGATGCAGGCCAGACACGTGGGACATGAACCACCGTGCAAGTGGGTCCTAGTAACATCGCTTTACGGAACTCGGGACTGAGGTTTCCTCTAAGGATAGGACAGTTTCCCATTTGCCAATGTGAGACCAAAAGAGTGACTCTGGCACTCTTGTGGTGCCCACAAGGCTGCATTTCTTAGAAATCGGGGTTACCACACCCTGGGAGGCCACACACATGGATCCTTCCCTGCCAGACCTGACCCCGCCGCAAGCCCCATATTCTGAGTATCAGTCTCTGCAGCTCGTGTTCAAAATGATTAGAGGTTTTTACTGTGATTCAAAGTGCTGCTTTTAATTTTCACTGTGAAGAGCTAGACCTTTATGTGTCGACAGGAGGCACTCCCTACCTTTGTTCTTCTGTGGGGTTGAGCAGAGTCAGGGGAGCATTCGAGATAATGACCATCAAAGTGAATATTCCAGCAAGAGAAGCAGATGGGGCCAGGGCCAGGTGCACAAGCTGGAACCAGATGGATGGAGATGAGAACCTGGCAGGACATGCACACGACGTGGGAAGAGGGGCCAGACCCACAGGACTGAGTCGGGCTGCTGAACCCTGGTAGGGAAAACAGACCCCTGCTGCCTCCGCCCAAGGTCAGGAGCATCACGAACCAGAATCGCAAGGAGCAGGCAGGCCTCGGTTCCCATCCTGAAATACTCCCTGTGAGCCTCTCGGATCGCAACAGGGTCCTGGTTGCTGGGTACTCCACCTGCACACCGTGCTGTCCCTGCAGAATATATCTGACATCATTTCTATGATAGAGTATTTGTACTTACTTAACTTTATCAGGAGGTAATTTTTGTTGACTTTTTAAAATAATGTCCTGTCAGTTTCAAGCATCTATGGAATGTTCATCATTTTTGAACTACAGTTTTCATTAACTTTGCAAATTTTGTCCTCAGAGTCAAAAATGATCTCTTACCAATTGATTGCTTGGGTTTTTAAATATTGATAGTTTTTCTAACTTTTTTACATTGTCTCACTTTACATGTAGGCTACTTCTGTGGGAAGGGTTTATAATTTAAGTAAGATAAGTAAATTAAAAGTAACTTGTTCACACTATGCCTTTTGGGCAACTGTCAGTGAAGGACAAATAAAAAAATAAATGGGCTTACCTTTAGAAACACATCATCTGATAGCAGCCAAGCATTAGCCTTTTGGCAGGCAGCCATAATTTTACGGCCAGCAATTAAACAACGAAAAGGTTGCGGTTCCATTTGTCTCATCACTGTGTTAATCAGTCAAGTCTTACGGAGCATCGCTGTCCGCGAGGGAAGGCGAGCCTGTCTGCAGAGGCAGCCCAACCTTCTCCATCTTCTGAGGGCTCAAAGCATGCTCTGACAGAACTTCTGCTAGCTGTTCTCCCCAGCTGTCTTCTATTCTACCTTCTTCCTTCTTTCCTTTTCCTCCCTCTCTCCCTCGTTCATCCAATCAACACGTAGTAAGCACCTTTAGTAGTTAGGAAGTCTGCTTTTCTCCCAGTGAAAAGCTTTATGGTGATGCCTGCTGAGACCTCTCAGCAGTTCATATCACGCCCAGGGCTCCCCTGGCCTCACCCCCTCCAGCTTGACCAGACATGGGCCCTTTATTACTCACTCTTCTCAGACTCCTTTATGCCCTTGACCTGCGTGCTACAGCCTTGGGGAAAGAGGAAAGCAGAGAAAAGGCCCAGGAGTCGTTTCTGAAAGAGTGTACGTGAATAAGAATGTATACATTTGTATTACCTTAAACTGTGTTACAGTGTCCTCCTATTACCTCGAAATACTAACACTCTGTTTCTCTTGGTACCTGTTAACATTGGGAAGGTTAAATGATGTGTGTGTGTACAGATAGATATAGATAAATATAGATAACAGATAAGATAGATATGATTGATAGTTATGGTAGATAATCTATAATAGATATTAAATAGAGAAGATAGCTAGATAACCACATGACACATAGAATCACTAAATTTTATAACAAAAATTCTTAGAGTACCATCCCTTTGTCCCTCTATCGGGGACCAGAGAATTAACCTGAAGGCTTATTTAGCAACCATGATCGGCAGCAAAGCTGGTCAAACGCCCCGTATGTGTAAATTCACTCGTGCCTTGTGTATATGGGGGCAGCGGCAGCATCATTTCCCCAGGAACTTCCAGTCTGAAAACAGAACAAGTAAACAAGCATCTACCTTCATGCTAACTACAGAGATGCCCTTCTGTCCACTTATCTTCCTAATCCACTTGTTATTTTAATTTCTGTGATCTATGCATATCAAGTTCAACAGTTCAAATGCCTGAACCTGCTCAGTCAAAGCACACTCCATTCCTCGGTGGAAGGGCTTCGACTAAAGCTGTTGCTATATACAGCTCTGGACTCCTGCTTGTCTTGCTGGCTGCTTTCTGTAGAGGAGAAAAAGAAAATAGATATCTGGGGGCCTAGAGAAGCACAGCGATTCTTGCCGAGGCATTCAGCTGTCCATCACGGTGGAGGTACAAACTGTGTTTGGATTCCACTTCACTCACCGCGTATATTAATGGTAACTCCTGCCTGACAGTGCGACAGGCACAGATTACGTCTTTGGTGCTGCGTTGTGCTGCGGCTTTATGTGATTTGACATCTTTGCAAAATGCCTGTCTTGCCACAGTGAAAAAAATGTCTGATACAATTTGTGCATGAATTTGATGCCTTAATACACCTGATGATTTAGACATTCTTTTGACGTGTTTCTCTGCTCATGAGAATAAGGAGCAGCTTGCCTGAGACACCAGTGCTTTCCCACCTCTCTTCACACCCGTCGGACCAGAGGGGAAACTCTTGTCTTCCGTGAAAGTCAAGCCGTCAGTATTGTCAGGGTAGCATTGGACACATGTAGCAAAGAATCAGGCCTGACAGCCGGGACGGGCAAGCTGAGACAGGGGCCAGAGGACGGACAAGGAAACCTAACAGCCGTAGACAGGGAAGCCATCACCCACACTGGGACTTGCTCCTGAAAATGTTTAAATTATAGTGATGATGGCAACCATCAGCATAGCTAGCGCCTTTCACGGTTTGCTTCCTCAAATCATAAATGATCCCATCACCTTTTTTATGGTGAGGAGAGCCAAGGGATGCCCGCATGGGATGCTGCCAGGTGTACGGTAACAGGTTAAGAGGGAGCAGCCTTCTAACTCACGGCGCGTGTGGTACGTGACTCGAGCAGGGCTCAGGGGCCCTGATTAACTGGAGGAGTCCGCAGACCTGTTGAGGGTTGCCATTCTTGATGCTCTTCAGTCCCCACGTTCCTTTACTATTTCAGACTGCCGGTAGTCAGGAGAAGGAGGTGGGTTTAGAACACACTCTTAGTCCAGAAAGAGTCTGATTTACC
Source organism: Avahi laniger (assembly GCA_963575035.1). Lineage (NCBI taxonomy): Eukaryota > Metazoa > Chordata > Mammalia > Primates > Indriidae > Avahi > Avahi laniger. The sequence continues at coordinate 6,799 of CAUYSK010016075.1, read as the reverse complement.
CAGAACAGAGTAGTTTTATAATCACAGTTTTGTTCCACTGCTGCCACTTCGGTAACATGTTCAGAGTTCTCTGTGAAACGAGAATGTGCTCCGGGGAAACAGACCTCCAGGGCATCCTGGCTGACTTCCTTCTTTCCAAGCGAGCCCTTCCGTCTGCGCGCAGAGCTGACCCGCATCTGGACCGCACAGCAGTGAGTTTCCTCAGAGCCGTGTGATTCTGAGCCGTCAGTCAAACAAATGTGGCTTTTACACTTTCAGCCAGTTTTCAAATGATCCGTTGACCCTTGGGTCAGCGGTGAGATGTCTGCGTTCCTTCAGCCTCTGAGTATGTAACATCTGATCCAAGGCATGGCTTTGCATAAGAGTGATTTGACAGTGATAAAACTTGTACGATTTATTTAACTATTAATAATATGACAGTGAAGGAAATCCAGAAATTAATGCAAAAGTTTAACTCTGATTTACCAATACAGCTGCAGTTATGGAAACCTGAGTGCCTCCCTAATTGCAACTTTTCTTCCAGCCTCTCAATCCAGTATCAGAAATAATGATTAAAAATAATAGTCCCCACCATCTCTCAGCATTGCCTCTACGGACACCATGCTCAGGGCTGCACTATGATGCATGTGCTGTTCCCATCTCACGGCACAGATGAGACTGGGCCCCTGCCCACTGCCACCATCCCACAGATCATATATAGAAATATATACACCCACCTGATAGAAAGGCCTGGGTCTGCCTGGCCCCAGGTCTTACCAAGGTCTTACCTACTTTCTGCTCTCCTGCCAAGGAGCCTTCACACAGAATTCAGTGTGTGGGCCAATAAGCACTTGACCCCAGCTCTATCTTTTGTGAGATCTGAGATTTAAGGCAAATTATTTAATGCTTCTGAGCCTCGTTTGCCCCAGCTGTAAATTAGGCACAATCACACCTACCCATTGTCGTAAAGGTCAGTGGGGAGCACAGGTGTCTAACATGTTACCTGATAAGTGTTACTCACTGTCTATTACAGGAATGAAGGAAAGAATGAGTGAAAAAGTGAGACCCTGATTCATTTTACTTCTTTATTAGAGTCAGTAAACATAGAAGGCAGGGAGGAAGATGGGGAATCATCATTAACTCAAATTCAATAGGTACGTTGTTGGAAATATCCAATAGTTTATAGGGATTCTTAGTAGAAAAGAATTCACATGTTTTTGTCATTGTCCATGTCTAAAATCCTGGAGCCAGGAAACCAGAAAGATGACAAAGGACATTTATTCTTCTCTTGGCTTCTCTGGCCAGCAAACACCATCATCACTCACCAAGGGATTCTGCGAGGTCCTGAGGCAGCTGCAGAATTCCAGCCAAACAACCTCCATGCCACAGGGCACCTGGGATGCCGGCGAGCACTCGGAGGGAGGCACCCACCCCACACCGACCATGGTCAGAAGGACCTCAGGAGGCCAGTTTCATGGGGAGGACTTGGGTTTTTAAAATGTGTTCACGTTCTGATCAGGGAGTAGAGGAGTCTCCAGTGGAGAGGGAAAATTGTCAGGACTCCAGCTGAGCTTTTGATACTCATCCCCATAAATTATCAGCCTGTGAAGAGAGGAGAAAGAAATCCAGGTGTCTTGGGCCAGGCACAGTGGCTCACACCTGTAATCCTAGCACTTTGGGAGGCTGAGGCGGGAGGATCGCTTGAAGCCAGGAGCTTGAGACTAGCATGATCAAGATCAAGACCCCATGTTTACAAAAAATAAAAAAATTAGCCAGGCATGGTGGCGTGCACCTGTAATCCCAGCTACTTACAAAGCTGAGGGAGATGGATTACTTGAGCCCAGGAGTTTGAGATTGCAGTGAGCTATGATGAGGCCACTGCACTCCAGCATGGGTAACAGAGCGAGTTCCTGTCTGAAAAAAAAAAAAAAATCCAGGCATCTGATTATAGAGTTACAGTGTTCAATAAAGCAATTTTTAATACCCCACCTGAGAATTACAGACTTAGAAGAGCTTCAGTGTCTCCTATAGGCCCCATTATCCACAGCTGTCACCCCTAGTGTGAGGGACCATGCGGTGCATTCGTGGATCTGATAAACTAAGAGGCAGCTACTCACAGACTGAAGCAGGGAGGGGCTTCGGGTCAAAAATACTGGGCTCGACACCTCACGCCACCACACACCTGCTTCATGCGTCCTTTGGGGGAGTTTCTGAGCCTCTCTGAGACTCAGTTTCCCTTTTTGCAATGTTTTAAAATGCCCACCTCCAGGGTTCTTATGAGGACTGAGTAAGATGCCATTCATGGAAATCTGGGTACCGGTAGATGCTCAAGAAATAGACTGTCCCTAAGGAGATCAAGCACTGCAAAGGCTGCTTTCTTCTTGTTAAATATTTCAGTTAAAAGGTCTCATTGAATTTTGTTCCATATGGGGATTTTTGCTTTTATTTTTGCTTTTACACTTTCAAACAGGAGTATCATTGTGTCCATTCTTTCATGAGAGACAAAACACAGGCCAAGAGAGGCCTCGGTGGGACCTTGAAACTAGGGCAGCTGATCCCATTTCGTGATGTGTTTATTCGTGCTGTCCCTGTGTCACTAACCTGAAGACACGACACCTCCTTCAAAAGTATCCCCACTGCTCACCCAGATCGGTGGCTCAGAAGTGAAGGTATGAAAGAGGAGTTGCTTCAGTAACAAGCCAAGATAGAGCTCAGTCCTATTGCTGGTATCTATTACATCAGCACAGGGAGACAGCAGGTAATTAGTAGAAAAAAGATGAGATGTACAAAACAAGAGCCTTCGGGAAGGTGAAAGAAACATTTTTTGAGAGCCAAGTATGTATCACAAACTCTTTGATCCCATTTCTCCTCCCAGCAACTGTTGGAAGTTAATATGATCATACTGATTTGTCTTCCAGTAAGAATGTTGCCCAGAGAAGTAGAAGAATTTGCTCAAACTTACACTGCTAGGAAATGGCAGACCCAGACCACACAGGAAGAGAAAGCACGATGCCATGAAAAGATGCTGGCTCAGAAGTGAAGAGCCCTTGCCACTCCTAATTTGGCATCATCTCTCAAGACACAGCCCAGGGAATGGAAGCAGGATGAGGAAGACTAGGTGTGGGGACAGGACCCAGGAACAGCCCGCCCCGCAGAGGGGTGGTGCAGGCCTGGAAGGCGCAAACACAGTCAGAAGAGGGGCCAGAAGTCCAGGGTGTCAGGCAGAAGAGCCTCCGGACTACAGGGACACAGTGGTCCCGGAAGGGCCCCAAAGTCTCCGGGCAGGCGGGCAAAGGTAGGCAGCCAGGAACAGCAACCCCACCTCGTAGAAGGCGGCAGGGCCCCAGGCACGGGCTAGAGCTCAAAGACAGAGCCACGGCATCAGGGGAGGACCGGGCAGGGGTCCAGGAGGGACTAAGGCAAAGAAACAAGGCAGATACTCAGTGACCAAACCCAGGAGCACAGGGACCAGTCCTCGGGAACCAGGCTGGCGCTGTGTGTATCACCTGCGTCAGAAAAGCACTTCGGGCCCGGCAGACAGCAAGGGTGACCTTCCCGCTTGAGTTCTGCATTAGAGTTTCTTAATTCCCTCCCGCCTGAGCCACGTTCGGAGGGAGTGGGCTGAGCCCGTGGGCGGGGCGAGAAGAAACTTCAACTGTGGGAGCTGCAGGCTTTACAGGGGACGTCTTGACATTTCTGACCCCAGGACTTTAGGTGAATCATTTAGCCAGAATGAGCTTTAGTCAGTGAAAAGAAGAGGTGGAACGTGGTGATTTCAACAGCAGCTTGTTGTAAGAATTTATAAGAGGCACACCAACGAGAACAGATATTCAAATGGGATTTCTCTGGAGAAGTCAACAAAACATGAAATAAAAAACTTTTTTGAAGCTGTCTAACCTACATTATTTAATTTTAGGAAAACCTTTAACTTTGACTTGCTCATTTACAAATTGGGAATAAAGAAATGTGTTCTTTAGGTATGCTGAAGTGTAAACTAAATAAAGCACTCATGTGCTTAGATGGCACATATAACAAACACAGAAAATAATAAAAATCTATAGCCCTAGGAGCACTTTTTAAAAAAATCTGTAGGAGAAGAAATAGCTTCTGTTCAATTCCAAAACAGCCAGGGAGAACAGGGGTAAGGAAATTCTGATTGCTGCGAAGTAGAGAAAGCACAGCTGCGGAAGAAACTAAAACTTAAATACTTTTGCTGCAGCAGCTCTTCTGTCTTTAATCTCGCTAATTGACTGCTCCCAGCGATGCTGAAACTCATCTTCATCTGTTTGAAATAAATTGTGTTGAACAGTCTGACTGGAGCTGGAGATGATGGAGAATTGTTTTATTTCTATTTGCCATGGCTACTGATTCCTCTCTGCTCATTTGCCTTTAAAAAAAAAAAAAGCCTTTTGAAATGGAGATGGTAAATGTTCTCCCTCTTTCTTGAAAAATGTCCACCCTCTTTACCCTCCCTCGCTCCCGCTGCCTCCCTCAGGCACCCCTTCCCGAAGCCCCTCCGCTGCTCACGGGGACAGGGGCTTGGATCTGCCCACGGCCTGGTCTCCGCCTCCTCCTCCACTGCCTCCCATGTCCATCCACCCACTCTGGCGACTCTCCAGGCGTCTCTGCACAGGTGGCTGCAGCCCTGATCTCTCTCTGAGCTACGAGCCCCCATCGGGCGACCCGGGACCTTTCCACACAGGATACCTGCAGGAGTCTCATACGTGTGCAAGATCTGAGTCTATAACTGGGTTATCCTCACTCTGGCGCAGCTCCCACGGTCTCTCCTCTGGGCTGCCCTTTCTTGACTGGAGGCTCCACCAGCCTCTCCGCCACCCATGCTGCCAGCCAGGGCTCTGTGTGAACTCGCTGCCCTTCCCCCGTGTGTATGAGCTGTCACCAGGCCTTGAAGCACCACGTCTCCACTCCCCTACACCCATCCCCACCTGTCCCTGCCCGCCTCTCACCTGGACCCTGACTCTGATTTCTCTGGCCTGAATCCTCCTCCTGACATCCAGGTTTCCTCCCTGAAACACAAGTGGTGTAGTGGAAAATTCCACTGCGGGGACTCTACCCCATTGTCTTCCCTAAGCAGCTATAAACCACTTGCAACAACTCCTGCTAAGGTGAGATAAGACAGGAAGACATTCCATAGGAACTCTGTACCTGGAACTAAGGTTGCTCCGGACCCTGCCCCCACTAAAGAATGACCTCATTGTAACTATGCCCACTTCCTCACTCATTAACTGTGCCCCGAGCAAAATGTATAAAGGACTGATAAGTTCTTTATTCGGGGCTCACAATTTGGGAGGAAAAATCCCCCTCTGAGCCCGCTGGCGTATATACACCTGTTTTGCCAAATTTCTGTGTGCGTCTTGGTCTATTCCCAGTCAGCTCTGCTGCAAGAGCACTACTGTTTACAAGACAGCAAACTCTTCCTGTTTACCCACGTGTTTCAGCCTCCCTGTATCAGTGAAAAATACTGCGCCCCAAATAAGAGTGCCCTGCAGGCTTGTCTGCGCCGTCAATGCCTTCTCCTGGGGAGGCAACGGCTTATGGCTGAATGCAGTTTCGCCCATCTGTGATTCAACCCCATTTTCATACTTACTCCAAGACATTGGGGACACAAGAGGGAGTCGTTTTTCATTCAAAACCTAGTCTATCAAATGGTAGTATATTTTTTCTCTAGATTTCATTGAGTCACCAGTTCTGAGAGAAGAAAAGCTTTACATTAAAAAAATGTGCTCAAGTATTAGGAATACTTACCCAATATCGACTGTTCCCAAGAAATCATAATGTCTTTATATACATCATTTGGAAAATCTTATTAACTTTGAATCTTACAAATTCTTTAAAATCTGGAAGTTGCCTGGATTGTTTAATTTCGTTCAATCACTCAAAAGCATTTTTATTTGTTCGACACCTTCAGGTCAGTGGCGAGGCCTGGAGTGTCCCGAGGGGCGGGGAGCGACCGGGAGGCGCAGGCGGAGCGGTGGGAGCAGGTGCTCTTTCACGGGCTTTGCGAACGACACAGGGCGGCCGCAGCGCAAGTGCACAGGGAAGACGCGGCTCCTCTGTCGGTCTGTTTAAGAAAGGAAGCCTTAAGCATATTTACAGCTGTTACGAGAATGCCTCTGGAGAGCGAGACCATCTGAAGATGCAGGAGAGGGAGGATGAGAAGGGAGGAGTCCCTGTGAGCGTGGGAGGAGGTGGGGCTCAGAGCACGTGAGGGCCGTGGGGGGCCCGAGCCACAGGCAGACGGAGGGCACCTCATCCCTGGTGGCAGCAGAGCCAGTAGCTGTGGACTTTGGGGTGTGACTTTGAGGAAGCTCCTGTCTGTGTTGTTTGGCGGAGGGAGTTTGTTTCCTCCATGTGTTCCAGCAAGTGCTCCAGCGAGTGGTCCCGAGGACAAACCAAGCGGCATACGGAGAGTCGGAGAATCAAAGTTTGTTCGCCGGCCGGGCTCACCGAGGCGTCGTCACCAAATTCTGAGCGCTGTCTACCTGATTTTTCCCACTTTTATTAAGTTGTGGTGGTCTGGGAGTGGGGTGTCACGTGGTTAGTGCCTGCCAGGTAATAGGTTAGTTGATGTGTCAGATAACAGATTTAGTGTTATGCTGATGTGCTGGGTAATAGATTAGTTGATGGGCCACATAATAGGTTAGTACTATGCTGATGGGGGTCTTCCGTGAGGGGTGGGGGTCTCAGGTGGCTGATGGGCCAAGTAACAGATGGGGGTTTTCCTTATCATAACCAACCAGGAAACTCACCCAAACTTTAGATGTCCAGAGTATTTAATGGGTTATTATTACTAAAGCAT